>JAUZSU010009088.1:0-11224 GCA_034780255.1 Parotocinclus maculicauda
ACCATCCCCACAGGACAGTGCCACACTGTGTCACATTCAAATGCCCTGTTGGCTAATGGGTGAATCCAGCTGCATTGTGAAAATGTGTTAGAGGCATCTTGATTTCTGTTAATTCAACACTTAATTGTTATTCTATCCAACATTCATAGCTACAATCTCCTGAAGGACACTGATTGGCAATGAGTTGCCCCTCTCAGTAAATAAGCACAGAAATCAATTGGTCAAGTCAATTCAAATTTTCAAATGCACTAGTCAGTTGAACCTGAGTGAGTTCTGTATTGATATTCACAATCTGTATTGATCCAGCCTGTGTGGTAAAATTAAAGTAGTCATTTTTGTAATGATTAAGAAGTAGAAGATGTGTCAGGCAGGGGGAACGGTGGTTTGGTGAGTAGCACCGTTGCCACACAGCAAGGTCTTGGTTCAATCCCAGAGTGGAGCGGCTTGGGTCAAGTGTGGAGTCTGCATGTCCTCCCTATGTCTGCGTGGGTTAACTCCGGGTACTTTGATTTCCTCCCACAGTCCAAAGACATGCGTTTTAGGTTAATTGGTGTCTTTAAAGTGGCCCTTAGTGTGTGACTGTGTGTGTGTGTGTGTGCCCTATGATGGATTGGCACCCCGTCTATAGTTTTTCCTGCCCTTGCGCCCAGAGTTGCCGGATGGGCATTGCCCACGACCCCTTGTGGATTAAGCGGAAGATAATAAATGATTGAATGCAAGATGTGTCAGTTATAGTCACCAATGAAAATTAGTGATTACTTGCCGTAAATGTAGCCTATCTATTTTGCTTTAAACTTAAAGAGTCAAATACAGTAGAAAATCAATTATCCACATTAACTAGGACGCTTATTAGGCCATTCTGTCACTCTATCTGGACCAAATTCCTTTGTAAATGAAGCATGCCAGAACAATTATAAAAATAGTTAAGTTTTAGGGTCACTGTATGCACTGAAAGCGCTTAGGAAGCAGTGGCCTGAAAACTAAATTGTAAAATAATATTAGCATCTAGTAGTCTTGTGGGGCCTTAGCCAAAAGTACTGTTATAATATGGACACAGTGCTAGTGATTTCTGTCAGAGTCTATTACTAATGTTAATATTGCTTATGTTAAACCTACCATTCCTCTGCTAGGCATCACATGCAGAGACAATTGACTCTGTCTGAGGGAGGACAGGTCAGTTGGAGGATTGTGCCCACATTATCAGCTGCAATTATCTACTTTTGTTAATACCACTACTATTTGCTGCTACTATTACTATATTTTACTTCCACTACTTATAGTATTGCTTCTGGTAGAATTACGATGACTAGCACTACTAATATTACTGCAACAGTTACTGATACTATTAGCGCCTCTGCTACTATTACTGCTACTGCTTAAGCTACTGCTGCTACTACTACTACAATTTTTATATAAGTAGATATACTGCTTATTCCAGTACTGTTGCTTGTACTATACTAATGTTGCTGCTAGCATCAGTACTTCTGCCATATTTTGATCCAATGCTTTTTTCTCAATTTCTTCTATTGGTCCCTTCTCAGTTCAAGTTTTTATATCATGGTCCCAAGGACAGAAATAGCTGACATTGTTTATCTTCTGGGGAGATTTTGCTTGTCGCAACAAGGACTTCTGTTTGTTAATTTGTTTTTACAATTTTCTTTGTATTGTAACTGATTTTGCTGGATTTAATAAATAAAAATCTATGACTGATAAGTCTACTTCTTATCCTTAACAGTTCCTAATCTTGTTAAAAATATGATTTGTGAAAAAATGACAACATAAGATTTTTTTTTGTGTTGTTTTTTGTAGCTGTTTTAAATAATTTAATAATACATTATTCTACAATTCCACACTTATTGTGAACACATAATTTGCACTTTTAAAAGTCCAGAAATGTCTGGTGGTGCCATTATGTAAGTAAAAATGTAGTGATAAAATTCTGAATAAAATCATTTGGGATGATTTGATGTAAGAAAGATAAAGATTCATTATCATGGCATGCTTGAACAACTTTTACTGGAAAATAATTTTCTTAATAGCCATGAGCAGCAGGTATTCTCAGATAAGCATTTGAATAAAAACTGCAGAAGTAACAAGATGAAGATAATATGAATACAGCATAGGACATGACCAACAATATTTCCACAATGAAGTAGATGTGTACAAAATTTGAATGTACAGTACGAATGTGCAAATGTTCTTAAATTTACATTTATGAAACTGATCGAGGAGTTACTTGAATATGAGCCAAGGTAACTATTGTAGTGGAAATGCTGAGACAATGATATGCAGCTCACGAGAGGCAGAGTCAGCAGGTTTCAGTTTCCTGGCACTGTGCCTCAGAGCTGTGCCCTCTGTCTGACAAAACTGTCCACTTTCATTTATAGGCACAGTGGCAGTAAAATTAATTAAGCTCTAACCAGTTCCAGGAGGTTATCATTTCCTTGGGGACAGAGGTATTCGATTAGCTATGACCCCAAGTAATATGCACCGTAACCTTGCTGCAATTCTCTAAAGGCTCAGAGGTGTGAGGCAGCCTGCTGACACGGAAATAGATGTTAGATTCATACCTGTAAATTTACCAACTCAGAATACAGAAGACCTGCATTTCAGCAAGACCTGGAAACTGTTCAACCTAAAATAAGTGTTCACACTTCAAGCAAGTACTAATTCCCTGACTTTGCCATAGTATTTTGTAATGCACACACAAAAAAGTGCAAGACCACATAATATGTCATATTAGATTATAAACATGTTTTAATGTTCTTTGAAACTAATAAATTTGAAAAAAATCATTTAAATAACTGAAGCATACTGTATTTAGAAGATAAATGTAAGAATAGTGACAATGGTGTGGTGGTGTGTCAGTCTGTGTTTTTCTGGTACGAATGGAACAGACACAGCAGTGCTGCTGGAGCTTATAAACACTGCATTCACTAACTGCACACCCTATAACACAACCATATATCTACCATATTTCTCCACCTTGTAGATGTAAAGTTACAGACAGTAGCTCTATAGATTTGCTGCTGCACAGTTTATGTTACTCATCCTCTAATCCTTCATCATTGCTCACATGAAGGTCTCTACATGATGCTGGTGGCTGGACATTTTGATTGGTGGACTATTTTCAGTCCAACAGTGACACTGGGATGTTAAAAAACTCAGACTGTGTGATCCACTCATACCAACACAAGACACTGTCACACACCACCACCACATCTGAGTCACTGCGGTGCTGAGAATGATCCACCACCCAAAGAGAACCTGATCTGTGCTGGTACTGTGGGGTTCCTTTGAGGTCTTTCCACTCACAGTGTTTTCCCTACCCAAAAAGTCATTAATTGTTACTTCACAAGTGTGGAAATGACAGTCATTTACTACATTAAAATGTGCAGGGTTTTTTGTTACAAAAATATGGGTTGGTGCATGTCTTATTGGATGAATTCCCGAGCTCTGTTCCTAGAATCACCCCTGGCACACAACACACACATGTGAGCGATACACTGCAACAAAATGAGAGAGAAAGAAAAACTATATATTGAGCTGTATATCATAGAAAGTAGGTTACACTGTGTGATGGTCCATCTTAGATGCCTCAGAACCCAGAGAAGTTGACGCTGCTTCTGAATATTGTTAACATGAGGCTTTGCTTTTGGCACAGTAAAGTTTTAAGTGGCATTTGCGAATGCAACTCTGTATTGTAGTGCTTGATAATAGTCTGCCTAAGTAATCCCTTGCCCATTTTTTAATGTTTTGATGCAGTGCCATCTGTGTGAAAATTATTGTAATGCTTAAAATCAATGTACCTCAAAAATTTTGTAATGATATTATACACTGTAGAGGGAGAAATATGTAAATCCATTCCAATAATTTTTTAGGTACATTGATTTTAAACATTACAATAATTTTTCACTCATTCGTTGACACACTCAAGATCCTCTGGCCATCTTTGCTCATCACAGACTCAACCTTTTCTGGATTACTAGCTCTAAATTGCCCATGTATTAACTTCTTTTTAGGAATGTGTTTCAGGCCTGAAATGCAGGAATGGATGAAACAAATGAAATTAAGTCAACCAGACAAACATATGTGAGATTCATTCTGTTTATAATGAGGTAAAAGTCAAAGTAAATGTGAGGAGCACTGCATGTTTTATATGAATTTTCCATACTGTCCCAACTTATTCTGATTTGGGGTTGTTTATATCATATATATATATATATAGGCTCAGTCTTGGCTTAAACCAGGATGCCCTACACGTGTGTATCTTTGTAAAACAAAATTAGTGCGATAAATATGTGGATAAACTTAATATTTTTTGCATTTGTCAGATTAGTGTGGATGAAAAAGCTGAAATGTCTATTTATAAGGTGTTCTATATTTATTTTTTCCCATATAGTGTATATGCAGCTGATAATTCAAGTGAAGTTGTATTTTTGTTGGTTGGTTCTTACACTTATAAAACCTTGGTGTATTAAGGCCATTAAGGCACTCTTTTTCTAGGTTCAAGTATTATCAATAGGTAATTATTCTGTATCATGATCTATGTTCTAGGAATTGTGGTGCTCAGACTGAATACTGTAACTGTTATAGGTAATTTCAGGAAGGAATCAAGTTTTAGACAATTTCAATGCATAATTGCACTTAATCATCACAGGACAGATTACATTTAGCAAACTTACTATAATATAATTTATTCACCTCTTCTGCAGATATTTGCACTACTCAGCAGACTAAAAATAGAAAGTTGCTAACAGCCATTGTAAAGTACAGATTTGGCCCATCCTCCTCGTAATAAACAGCTTTAGCACTTTAAATCCAGCAGAACCTTCTGAGATGATCTACTGAGTAGTTAAGTGTAGGAGAAGCTACAGAAGATGAACACCATTGGCAAAGCACCAGCACTAAAATATATATATTTTTTTCAATATCAGTATTGCAGTATTGTGTTCTCAGGAAATGAGGCACCCCCTTTATTTGCCAGCCATTTTATTAAGGTATGTACTGTATATTTACATTTAGCAAGTATACATGCGCAAGTTAATCTAGTGGTAAAAATGTGCATTATGGTAATTGTGAGAATTAGGTTTTTTGGTGGATTTTAAGTTGTTTTGTTAAAATGTGGTGTTTTTAATATTTATATCTAAATATGACAATATTCAAATTTGTTCTTAAGTGAAAAATGCTTTAATAATTTAATAATTTAATAATTAGTAATTTACTGCTAAGCCATGGGATGTTAGTTAAAAGATGTGACAGTGCATTTGCAATGTAAATATCACTATAAAGTAGAACGATCTGAAGAATAACATGGATTTTTGCTGAGGATGATGTGGATCAACCAAGGTCAAGGTACAAAAGATGTCAGGGACAAATGAACTATTTCTTTCATGGGGTTGTATATGCATTCATGTGACTTCATATCATATAAAAATAAATATATGAAATGTCTCAGGATAATACTGTGTGCAATTAAATAAAAATCATGCATTAAACACTGTGTTTTTTATATTCAGTTTCCATACCGTCCCATCTTTTTCTGATTTGGGGTTGTATATAGCGTGGCACTACCATCTATTTGTGGAATGTACAGTACAGTGTAAACGTCACAGTCTCTCCATATTTTTCATTTTATATTCTGATTATTCTTTCCATGTTTTAGTAGTCACTTTATAATTCTATAAATACAGATTGTATGACTCACACAGGTCCACCACACAGATCAGGTACTATTTGGGTGGTGTATCATTTTCAGCACTGCAGTGACACTGATGTGGTGGTGGTGTGTTAATATATTGAGGCCACATAGTGATATTTTGAGGCCACCACTTAACATTAATTTTCAATATATTTATTACCAACCTAAAAAAAATTATGTGGCCTCAATTAATTTCTGGTCTTAATACAACCTGTCTTGGGAATTAACTATTTTTTTTTACAAGTGATACAGTTTCTCTTTAGATTAATGACTATTAACACTATCAGTACACTACTGTACATGATTACTTACACAATTTTCACCTTGCACAGAAACAATGTGCATTGCACAGTTTTAGTAATAGTTTAGAAATATAATTGATTCAGTGTAACCTGACATAACAGCTAAAGCAGAGCTATTAGTAGCACAGAACAAGAAGGATGTTGCTCCTGGAACGCATTTGGGTATATGAGTATATGAGTTTGGTTTGCTAATCAGATCAGATCAGATTAGATCACCATAAACCTTTCCTCTCATGTACCATTTTTAGCTATAACCAATTTTTATTATTTCCCTTCATATTTTATGTTCACTTAAAATATACTATTGCTCACGATGCATGATGTTTTGGCCAGCCCGTAAATCTGGTGACCAGGCAGACCAAGGAGGTGTTACAATCTGGCAGAAACATTCCTGAGAAACACTTGCTGGGCAAGCATTCTCCAGATACAAAATGCCAGTTGGAATCCCTTCAGTGAGAGGTAATACATATGGCTGCAAATCACTGATCTGTTAGCATAATTACTGGAGGTGACAGGCTGACATATGCGATGGCATCACAGATCATCACACCAGCAGTTTGTCGGCAGTGTGTCGATCCACAACAAGGGCAGGACTAAAGTGCTCATCATGAGGCTTCCGCATCGGATCCCAAATAGAACCTGGATTTTATGGTTCCATGTTATTAGGTTCTGCAGTAAACCTTATTGGAAACTGCAAACGTAGTGGGTGGCAGCTGGCTGTCAATAGCAGGACACATAATGGGTACTGTGACAACAAAATTCCTTTTTCTAATTGCCTGGAAATTGCCTGGACAGAGACAGCATGTGTAGTGAAGGTGCCACCTGTGTTTGGATGGTGGACAGCAAAACTGTGGAAGCTGCTTGTGCTTGTTGGTGGATCATACATTCCTCTCCACTCTTGGTCTGTCTGGGTCGGCTGGAGGCTGTGCGTGTGCCCTCACAGAATGGCTGCTCCCAACAACTAATAACAGCTAGGTCAGATTAGCCTAGATGGCAGGCAACTAATCAAAATATCCATCCTGCTCTTCTCAGTACAATGATTCACCCTCTCTCAAAGTCTGTAATCTTGGCAAATTGGCTTCCAGTTCATTGTAGATGCATGTCTAGCAGGAATTAGTCCCTGACCAAGAGGTACATTACCCAAAAGTAGCCTCTTAGAGCCTTTCTATAGGGCAGCAGGGGAAGCACTTTTACACGTTCTTGTGGTGAAATCCATATAATTTAAATACACCAGTAATTATTTATATGTTTGCCTGTGACATAACTGAATGCTGAGCTTTGCAACAATATAAAATTTATTTCACGGTGAGTTATTTTTAAAAAACAATTTTGGTCAGTGCCTATACAAATACACTGATTGATCGACTGGTGACCAAAAACGACCAGTGTTTAAGGTGATCAGCCATAGTCAGTGACCAATCAGTCTCATTGGCCATTACTGTGCTGGTCACATTCACAACGGCACAAACACAGACACAAATAAACAGCACACTACTTTCACTGACTTTAATTCAGAATTCGGTCCATGTGTGAACAGAGCTTTACCCTTTTATTGGGTTTACTTTAATGATTTATTAATGTCCTCCAATAATGGGCTTGTCTTGTTCCTTGTTCTGTTAGATCTTAGTGAAGCAATTGATACTGTTGATCTTAACATTTTACTGGATAGACTAGAAAACATGATAGGTGTTAAAGGATTTGTCTTCTCAATTTGTCTATGTTAATAAAGAAATGCTCAGAAACTACAATGTGTGTTCCATTTGGGTTTTGGGACCTATGTTATTTACACTGTACTATATGCTACCATTAGGAAAAATATTCATAAACATGGCATCAATTTTTATTGCTATGCAGATGACACAGCTGTATTTATCCGCCAAATCAGTTGATATAAACACACCCAGTAAGATTGAAAATTTTGTAAAGGACATAAAAAATTGATGACTTTCTTTAACTTGAGTCTGAAGAAAACAAAGGTTTTACTTGTTAAATCTAAGTCTGTGAGAGACAAGTTACATAACCTAAACACTTTCTCTTACTCCCAGCTCAGACGTAAACAATTTGGGTGTCACAATACATTCCGATCTCTCTTTTGATGCATTCGTTAATAATATAACTAGAGTAGCTTTCTTTCATTTATGTAAAATCTTTCAAATAAAAGATTACTAAACGTTACTGATGTGGAAAAACTGTGTGTGTGTGTGTGTGTGTGTGTGTGTGTGTGTGTGTGTGTGTGTGTGTGCGTGTGTATATACTTCTCACAAAAATTAGGGGGTATTTCTTTTTGAAATATCTACAAAAAGAAATATTCCTTAATCAAATATCCCTTAATTTTTGTGAGCAGTGTATATATTAAAAGGGTAACAATATAAACATAAAACAACATAAAAACAGCAAAAAACAAAACGTTTACAGTAATAATTTTGCACTTTAAAACTGACCACATTGATTAATCATTCATAGATGAGGCTGAAAATGATATTTAACTGGTAGAACATCCATAGAAGTAATTGAGTTTACTGCAGTTGCTGATCATACATACACAATGTTGAGAATACATTTTAGATAATTCTGTGATTCCTTCCATTAACAGCTGTTAAGAAAGCATTATGCATTGTGAGTGAAGTGCAAGGTCTGGAGTTTGACCTTGCACTTTACTCACAATGCATAATGCTTTCTTTATCCAAACATAGCTTGCATTTCACTCAAAATGTCTGCTTTGTGGATCCATATATGTAAATTGTTGAAATCCTGAGACATGCAGCAATCTTTAACCACAGTTTGGGTTTTCTAATACTGGACAATAAGATATTTTAAAGTTACAATATTTAGAACGTTAAAGGGATTGAGTTGTTAACCTTGAGTTGTTTTTCCACTGTATTATATGTTGACTACTATTGCCAGGCCTGTATTGAGAAGACCAGACTCAGGCTTTGTATTTTTGTAGTACAAGGCATTACTTCAACATACGCCTCTAATCTTATCTCGATATGTCTTTAAAATGCAGATCAGATCACAATGATATCATTCTGTCATTAAGTACTCACTGTGGCAACCGACTGATTTCCCATGGCACAAGAGCAATGATGAGAAGAATCACATTAGATTTTGCACAGCTCACTAAATCAGTATCACCACCATCAGCGCTTGTATAATGTTTTTTTCTTATATATGACGGGTGATATATGTCTTAACCACAAGAGCACTGGCTGAAATGTCTTGTAGATATGCAACATACGGGTAGAACACATTATACCCTAATAATAATGCAAGTACCCTGTTCCAACTTGGATTGCTTCTCTTTTCATTAATCTTATAGGATCTCAGTGACAGAGTGTATGAAAACAGATGGGTAAGGGTGAAGCTAATATAAAATACTATATTTTATATTATATCAGTTGAAATATTTTTTCACAAAGCAAAAGTACATTATATGCAATCCTTGAAAGACTAAAGGAAACAGGGTAAACAATTATGAGTCATATAAAGTCCAATAATGCACATCACGGTATATATTTGCAACCAAACTGATTAGAAAAGGTGGCTATCATTTTAGGTATTCTAAACTGCTCGCTACAAGTGTACATGAAGTGTAAAGTATTTTACTATCAGGTTGTAATTTTCTAACTAGAGGTCAACCAGTGGGGAAATTAACCCATTATTCAGCATGGCCCATTTTCCTTTGTACAGAACATTCCTGTAAAATATTATGAATAATATTAATAATATCTGCCACATAGAGGAGAATTTCATGGCAATTTTATTAGATTCAGGGACTGCCAATTACCATAACTGAAATGACATGAGTTGCATTACTTTTATGCAGCTGTACCTCATAAATACAGGGTGAATATATGTAACAAGTTTTTTTTATGCAACACGATTTGCCTGAATGTCAAGCTTGGAGAGCCATAAAATGCCTTGAAGCTGTTCAAACACAGACAACAGTGGCAACAGCACTTGGAACATCCCAAAGCATGATTAGCAGACTGTGGAATCACTTTTTAAAAATCGCTTGCAAAACAGCAAGAGTTGACTGTTAATTCACCTTACTGGCAAGAAGGTGCAGACACAGCAATCCAACAAAACTTTCTTGCTGCCACTGGACGATAGATGTGCACCCAGACCATGCGAAATCACCTCCATCATGTTGGGCTGCATGCCCGGCGACCAATGGTGTGCATTCCATTATCTGCTGAACACAGTAGAACTCATAGAAGGTGGGCTGATGAGCTTCGTCATTGGACCTGTGATTAGGACATGTCATTGGATCTGTGATTAGGGTTAGTTTGCAGCCTGACATTCATCATGTTCTGATCTGTCGTGAACAAAAAATACAGCAAAATCTACATTTCATGTGAGAAAGCGACTCCTTTGGTGGTGGTGGAATCCTGGTTTAGGCTGGCTTCAGCCCATGGACGATAATGCAAGGCCATACCATGCACATCTCGTCAACAACGTTTCAGGAGGCTGAAATTGAATGCATGGACTGACCCTCACGTTCTCCAGACCTGCTTCCCATTGAACATACTTGGGATATACTGGGAAGACATCTGGCAAATCATCCAAATGCCAACACTTCTTGAGCTGGAAATTTCCCTGGTAAGAGTAAGAGAGTCCATGCCCCATCTCTGTCAGTGTGTTTTGACAGCCTTGGGTGACCAAACACCCTACTGAACAGTCAATGTGTGGCACTTTCATCCAGTTTAACATGCGTCTGTTCACCCCCATGAATATATCACTTGCTACTCAATCACAATAATTCAGTTTGCATGTCATTTGCATAATCCAACAACGTTCTTTGACTTTTCATTTGCTGTTCTGATGATCTTGTTTATTTAAAAAAAAATAAAGTTCTTCATATTTATTTTGAACTACCTCCTAATTTTTGTGAGCAGTATATTTAACAATTTGGTTTTATTGACACAAATGGGTGAAAAAAAGCATAATAATGAGCACACTATTTCTTTTAAATATTGTTCAAAATTATAATATATAAATATTCATACAACAGTTAGTTCCGACCTCGCAATCTGATTGGTTGAGAAGTGTTCTAGCCGTGCTGTTGTCTCACGCTAAAGCTGTATCACTCCGCGGACGCGTTGTCTACATGTACACACAAACGTCCGTTACTGGAAACCGGTAAAAATAATTACAATATGCTTGTCCAGTTATCAAATGACCATAAAAAGTATATATTATCTCAAAATACCATTATTAA
>JAUZSU010009098.1:0-11223 GCA_034780255.1 Parotocinclus maculicauda
GAGCAAGGCCCTTAACCCACAATTGCTTGGATTGTAAGATTGTATAAATTGTAAGTCGCTCTGGATAAGGGCGTCTGCTAAATGCCGTAAATGTAAATATACATATGTGAGCTTTTGAGCTCTGTGCTTGGTCTGACTCTTTTTCAGTGGATGAAATTTCAGATGGAGACTTTGTAAGAAACATATATCTGTAAATGTAGAAAAGACATATCACCATCACGTTTTACTGAACAGCCTTTGTCTCTGGAGGACGTTGAGTACATTGTATAATTTACATGCAGCACTTACTGAGTGATGTAACATGTTCTTTATATATGAGTTGGGTGTTTTTTTTTAAATTACTATTGATTTTTCAGTAGGAGAGCCGTGTGTAGGTTGAACATTTTCTGATGACTGTGTACGCGTGGGTGATGTGAGTGTACCTTGAACTACACGCTTTACTTCATGGTTAGATTATGAGTTACAACAGTTTGCGTCTGTTGAAGCTCTGTTTAAACTCAGTGGCTGCAGGAATCGTTTCCTGTTCCTATAATGCTGGATTAAATGACTGATCTTCAGCAGCACCGGGTCTTCATCATCGCTGTTACTTTTGATTTACTGTCTCAGTTCAAGGTTTCCAGGTCCACTTATTCAAAGATGTAAACTTTGAATAAAACTTGGCTGTTTTGTGCTTTCTTATGGGATCTGGCAACCCCAGAATAAAGCCAGGATTAAAAGCAGCTAAATTGCTACTGAACAATTTGTTCAGACTTGAATTTATGCGGGAGGAAATTGAAAATTTTACTATTTAATTATCATTCATTTATTTATTAATTAAGGGCAGCTCGGTGGGTGGCACTGCAAAAAGGTCCCGGGTTCGATCCCAGGGTGGAGCGGCCTGGGTCCTTTCTGAGTGGAGTGTCCTCCCCGTGT
The DNA here is from genome assembly GCA_034780255.1 of Parotocinclus maculicauda. Taxonomy (NCBI): domain Eukaryota; kingdom Metazoa; phylum Chordata; class Actinopteri; order Siluriformes; family Loricariidae; genus Parotocinclus; species Parotocinclus maculicauda. The sequence continues at coordinate 913 of JAUZSU010009098.1, forward strand.
CTGTGTGGGTTTACTCTGGTTTCCTCCCACAGTCCAAAGACATGCGTGTTGGATTGATTGGTGTCTTCAAAATTGGCCCTTAATGTGTGACTGTGTTTGAGACTGTGTGTGTGACTGTGTGTGTGTGACTGTGTGTGTGTGACTGTGTGTGTGTGACTGTGTGTGTGAGACTGTGTGTGTGAGACTGTGTGTGAGACTGTGTGTTGCTCGGTGGGCACCTGCTGGACCATGAGCCAGTGGAAAGGAATGGATGGATGAATTATTAATTATTTAATATAATTCTTCATTATTTTTATTTTTGAGTCCTGTATCTCCCAGGTCCAGCCTTCACATGGTTTTCCTTTCAAAATATTTGCAGCAGTAGTAGTTCCCATAATTGGCCAATATCTCTCGCACCTCATTGTAAACATTTTTCTGGAGGTCTTTGTGTTTTTTGACCCACTACCAGTTTAAATGAGCCCCAGCAGCACTACAGCATTTCTCTTGTAGTTTGTAATATGATCACTCAGCCCTCTGTTTTCTTTGTGGTATATTTTAACTATCTTTATCTTTCTATTTACTTAGGCTCGTCCTTTTTCTTTCTGTATGTACTTTTTCTCTTGATCTCTGTTCTCTGCGTGACAGAAGCCTCTGCAGCTGGACCGGGGCGTGTTGCTGTGTGATTTATTAAACCCACCCCTGTTTCTGGCTCTTATTGCTTGCATTATGCAGGGGAATCTGTGTCTGTGTCTATGTAAGAGTATTTTCTTAATTTAGTGATTCATCCTTGATGAGAAAGAGCCACTCATCCTGTGATGCATTACACCTGTTATCAGCCACAGCACAAACACAGCGTGTGTTTTGTACACATCGCACATCATGCTGGGAAACGAGACAGATTGCAGAAAAAGAAAAGTGTACAAAATGAAGAGTAAATTAAACAACACCCCGATGTACAGTATTAAAGAACAGACTTCAACAACCGACACAGAAATAATCACCAATTTTACACTGCACTCTTGAAGCCCTCATAGCCAAATTCTGAGAAACCGAGACTGTGCACGTGGTGATCGTCTGAATAACCGCTACCGACCAAAAAACCTCAACAATGATTTTTTTAGCCTTTGTGAAAATCTTTTCTTCACTAAAGCTGTGCAGCTAATACACCGCCTCACTTCTTACCCCGAGTGCACTTCCTAAATCTCCAATCCTGCTGCCCCTACTTTCCACCAGGCCTGTTCTAGCACTAGATACCCTGCCTGAGCTTATTAGACTCATCCTTACACGACCTTAAGCAGCACTAAAGCCTAGATTAACATCCATCAGAGACTACAGATCAGCTAATGCTAGCTCTCTAATATTTACAGAAGCGATGCTGCAGGCTTGTCAGGGGGGAAGCCCTTTGCCCTCTTCACCTCATTTATAGAGCCTGGTCATGACCTGTTGTTAGACAGGTGTGGAATGGAGTGGGAGCTGAACGTAGGGGTGGCCATGGATATGTGATCTCACAGCAGGGCTGGAAACATGATATATGCTGCTCACAAAAATGAGGGCATGTTTCATTATAGGACATTTCATTTTGAAGTTCCCTCCTCATTTTTGAAAGGAGTATACATGAGCTCAGGAGTGTCCTACAAGAGTTGAGCTCTGATCTTAATGAGGTCACATTACCACATAGAAAATCCAGATTGAAAACGCCCCACATATAAAAACGCTTTAGATTGGAAATGACACTTGTTAAATCGTTTTTCCATTCACACCGCTGTACAATGAAAAAAATCCATGTTAAATATTGGAGGGAAAAAAAAACAGTTATGCACAGATAGTGACCAAGCAAGGACAGTCAAATTCAGTTAATGGGACCACATCGGGACGCGATCGTTTTGGTCTGTTGCTGTGATATAGAAGTTGTGTTACCTGGATATCAGAATGATCAAATTCCAGTTCAATCTTCAGTTATCTGTGATGACCAACAAAAGTTTTGAAATACTTGTGTTCAGTCTATAATGAAACTTTCACAAACAGCGAACACAAAACCGCAGATAAAAACTTGTCATGTCGGCAAGTAGCGGCTCAGGCGTCCGATGCTCTAGTGTTACTTCTCGTTTTTGGTGAGTATTCATCCGCTGTATAAATACGCTGTTTACTGTAAATCGTAATATTTTGTGTTTTATAACATTTCTTTATTGTAAGAATTAATATTTTTTATATATTTATATAAATTGACTTTTTTAATGTAAAAGTTAATCAAATACATGTATATGTATACGTAAACTATACCACAGGTACTACGCATGTGCAGATCGAGTTCCGCAAAAACTCGCGAAACAGCGAAAATCTGCGATATATTTTTACCTTTAATATTGTTTGAAAACCTGCGATGCACCGAGTCCACGAAAGGTGAACCATGAAGTGGCGAAGGAACACTGTATTGCAAAACTCTTTCTGTTCTGTACATACTGCTTATCTGTACCTAATACAATCCAGTACAGTCGTACAATGGAACTCCAAAAACCTCACTCAATGCCTGCCTGACAAGGTGCCTTTGTGGAATTTGCATGTTCTCCTGGTGTTCTCCTCATTCCAAAGATGCATGCTAGGTCAGTGGGTGTCTTTAAAGTGTGATAGTATGGTCAAGCTGCCATTGCTGGGTTTTAACCTACAATTGCTTGAATAGGAAGATTATATCACTCTGGATGCTGAAGGTCTAAATGTAATCTAAAATGTAAGATTCAGTACATGGACAGGTGTAATGATATTGGGACTGTAGTGGCTTAGTGGTTAAGGTATTGGCCTATGGACCAGAAGGGCCAGGGTTCAAATCCCACCTTTGCTAGTCTACCATTGTTGGGTCTTTGAGCTACAATTGCTTGGATTGTAAAACAATTTCAACTGTAAGTTGGTGTGAGAAAGACTTTAATGTAATTAAATGTTATTCAGTACTGATTGTGACAAAAGGGCAACTGGCAACCTTGTTCCTTGGAAAATAATTGTACTCGGACAGTAAAGTTTTCTGATTTTGAGAACCAGTTACTGTAAGAACTTCCAAAGCATAAGGGGCCATCGACCAATTGTTGGTATGTAAATGTGTGGTTTTTGCATCATATTTCTCTGTGTGAATATAGTGTGTGTGTGTGTGTACCAGAGATGTTCATAAGTCGCAAAATGCAAGTCAAAGTTAAGTCACGAGACTTTAGGCTAGAGTCTAAGTCAAGTCTCAAGTCAATACAACATATTTATGATATTTAAGTGTATGATTTAAAAAAAATATATATATATATATATCCCCATGTTAAAAAAAAACACAACAAATTAACTGTAAAACACAACTGTATTTTTATACTCCAATGATTCCTTTTTCTTTTTAAAACATGTTATGCATTTTTTTCTTTAAAAAAAGACAATTTCTTTGTTCTTGAGCTCTCTTAAACATTTTAAAACATAGAGCGCATGTTACATGTTAACATATCCAAGAATTTAAAATTCCCTGTAGCCTGTAGGCTACCACATACGATACTCCAGCCAAAGCCATGCTACCCTTGTTTGGTTACATTTGACGCTTCTCTTCGATTTCCCGCTCGCGATAAGCGAATGTTGCGATACATCACGAGACAAGGGGCTGCGTCCCAAATCACCTAAATAAAAGTACGGAAAAATGGCAACATTTACACACAAAGAAAGTATTTTTTTCAATACCTTTCGTGCACAGTGCCTGGATAACGGACTGACTCTTAATGTTCACGAGTCATTTTGTACGAGTCCGAGTCGAGTCGAGAGTCATTAGGGACGAGTTTCAAGTCAAGTTTGACTTTAACTTGAGTCGCTCACTCGAGCGCCCATCTCTAGTAAGACCACAACAAAGGAAAGTGGAATCGTCATTAATACCAAGCAGCAGTGAATCCCAACGATTTTAACCACATTATCATATTATAAAATATCCATCCCTACCAAACTGACTTTCCAATTAATAGAAATCTTTCTTCAATTTTGACTGTAGTTTAGCAGGTATGTGTGATTTTAAAATAAGAAACGAGCATTTAGTCATAAATAAATATATAAACCCATCTGAGCATCTGAAATACATATAATAACGAGACAAATCTCAACAGGGAGTGTTTTATTCTTCAAGATGTTGAACAAACTATGCAGGTTGAAGCACTTGGGAACAAAATAAATGACGGCCCTGTTCTGAGATACAACACCTGATACATATATCTGCTCGCTGCAGAGCCCTGTAATGAGGAAAAAAACGTTAAATGCTCCTTTGCATGTACAGACAAAACTTTCAGAGAAGGAAACCCTCTATACGTTCTTTAGCAGTATATGAAAATCTGCCTCGCCTCAGGCAACCGAGACTTGAATCAAGACAGAAGCAATTTCAGCTGGGACTGGGATATTTCTCACAATGTTTGAGTTTATCAAAATGTTGAGTATCAAAATCCAGACCTGCATTTTCAGCTCAGCAACAAGGCTATTGTGGAAGAACTGCATTCATTGCTAAACAATCACCGTCCACATCAGTGAAGCCTACAGGAGACAGGAGCCTTCATTCCTATTACCTCTTATCTCTGCATGTACTTGCCTAACCACTTTCAGTTCCAACATGGAAGCCACTCTATGCTGCTGAACAGAGGATCCAACCGAAACACAGGTGTTTCAGTTCTGGTGCTGAAATACAAACATATAGATACTGGAAATAAATTGTTTAGCTGCCGTAAGATGCAACAGGTATGCTGAATAATTAAAATTAACCAATTATATATTATTATATATAATTATATAGCATTTAAAATTAAAGCGTTCGATATAAATGAACCATCTTATTCTTCTCTACGTTCTGTTAAGACTCAGGGGTACCCCCTAATTTTGAGCACCATACATGCTCCCATAATGTTAGTCAGAGCGCATCAGAGAGCCCCAACTCTGACTTCCATCCTCAGGTCTGACCAAGCATGCAATGCATGAACAAAATAATGCAGATAATCACATATTCTCCACATTATATGTATTGTTTTATTCATTATACACTGCTCACAAAATAAGGGAATATTTAAAATTAATACAAAGAGGAACTGCTGGACAATCTGATCCTGTCCATGCCCCATCACTGTCAGTGTGTTTTGGCACTCTAGGGTGATCATATACCCTTCTGAACAGTCAATGTGGGGGCACTCCCGTCCAGTTTAACATGATTCTGTTCACCCCCATGAATATATCACTTGTTACTCAATCACCATAACTGAGTTTGTATCTCATTTGTGTAATCCAACAACTTTTTGACATTATTTGCTTTTCTGATTATCTTGTTTATTGAAATAACATCAAATGCTTTTATTTTGTTGCTTCATATTCATTCTGAAACATCCCCTCATTTTTATATTACACTTGTTGTCTTATATTCTATAACTTTAGATTCTCTATTTTATAATACTCTTCATAATATTGAGCTTAGGTGCAGAAAACTGACTCTCAAAGCACAAGGCTTTTCCTGACTACCTTATACAAGGGGTTTTAATAGCAGTCAATGTGATTAAGGGAATGAGGGGCAGGCGCAAGGATCTGGGTGTGAGCATAAAAAATGGACTTTAAAATCTAATTTTGGTTTGAGCCACAGCAGACGAAATCATGCTTTGCTGTGACTAATCGCTGTTGAGGCAACGTTAATAAAATCATTTTTAATGTGTCATTAAAGCAAAAAATGTAAAGTAAAAAGTTTTTTATTCGTTGTGAGACTAATACACACGGAAAACTCGCACCCTTACTACAGAGATAGAGATTGAGAGAAAAGCTATGACATTCCATAAATGACTTGAAATACCAAAGCCATAGGAATGCACTGTAGCTCTGCTCAAAATGTGATGCGTTATCTCCTGCAACATTCATTCCCAGTCCATTTGTCCACTAGAACACTCTTGCATGGACATACAAAGCAGGAAAGTGCTCTTCTCTTTCAAACTCAAGCACCTAGTTGATGATCTACCACAGCAATAACGAGGAAGCAGTCGGATTTTTATAGACGTCCTTAAGAAAGCAATACACTTTTTACAAAGCTGATGAGGCACTAAGAGTCAGAGTCTATTAGGAGCACAAGAACAGGGGAAGCTTTAGAGGTCACAGGGTCAACATCATATTATTGCTATTCAACCAGTAGCTGGGGATATGGTTACCCAAAATATAGAACATCTTCCAACAGAAATACCTAATGGAAGAAGACAAGACACGATCGGTTTTGGTCACGCTTTAAAAACTGATATCAACCTAATACTGGGGTATATTGAGGGTCTGAACATCTGCTACCTTATAGCTGCTCTTACTAAAAAAAAAACCAGCGAGTGACAAACCACGCTCAGACCTAGGGACCCTCTCCCAATAACCTGGCAGACATTACTCAGAAATACATTTAGGTGCAGCAGGAACTCTGAAGCATTGTTATTATACGATGCAAAATCAGTGACCCAATGAAAAGAAATTGGGTCATGAACAGCAAGGAAAACAGATGTTTGTGAAAAGGTGACTGCTTGCAGGGCTTCTTTCTCAGCCCTTTATTTACAATTCGCTGATGGAGCAGAGTAGCGTGGCTCTCTTTTGATGATGGTTGACAGATTCCAAACAGAAAGGTTCACCGTGTGTGGTTTTCCTTTGGATTTTGATCCCTCTGCTATTTTTTTTTTTCACAAAGCACATGCAGGTTTGGCTGTTGAATGCATGGGTGGAAATTATGAGAAGAGGGACAGGATGGTCCAGAATAAGGAGGCTAGATAGCTATATAAAAGTATCCTCTATACTACTGCTGGGTGGTATAGCGGTTCATCTGGTACAGTACTTATAATTTCCTGTAAGGTAAGAGTTTTCATATCCGGCTATACCGTACCATAACTGAAACAGCTATACAGCTTTAATGAGCACCAAATTACATAAAATTGTTCAATGTCAATCAAGAGGCACTTCAGAGCGCTGTGTAGAACGGTATTGTTGAACACACCAGGCAGCACAACCATCTCCTATCAGCAGAGAGAGGATCTGTCGCTATGGTACATTAAATCCCAAAAAACAAAGATGAGGATAAAGAAAGTGAAACTAGAGTTGTAAAAGAAGAACGTGAAAGTAAGGAAAGTAAGTGTCTGCAGTTTGGAAGTTTTTTTGTTTTTAAAAATTGTTGCCCTATAGAGAGAGTATGAGATGATGATCGTCAGATTAACCAGTAGTGCCGGTGAAACAGTGAAACCAAAGGGTCAGACACCGCTTGGAGGGTGTGTCTTCCTGGGTCGAAAATACACCAACCAAAAAAGGCAAATTCTGTTTTAAATGTTTTGCATTTCACTTAATAAAAATGGTTTCATGCTGCAACTGTTTCATACATACTACTTTCTTTGTGTATTGTGTAATTATGTGGGGTGGTGCAAACCCTAAAGTAATCAAAGCCTGCATTATATAAATTGTGATTTTTTTATATTCTATGTACTCCTGGCAGTACAAAGACACAAACCTACAGAAAGCCCAGTGGTGCCCAAAATATATCCTGATACAGCCTGAAACTGCCTGAAAACAAAAGGTCATTCCACCCAGCGCTGCTCTATACAGTAGTAATTACGGTTTCTGCTGTGTACATCCAACACAACAGTACTCACAATGCCTCTTTTGTCACCTTCAGGAACAGCTCTTGACAAATATTTCTGCCTTCAGGAGCCATATCTGCATGTCTAAAATGAAATATTCTCCCATGGCTGAAGGCAGTGTGAAAACTTTTTTTTATTTAAGCTCTTCTTTGAGATTCTAAATCAACCTGGCCTGTGATTGTTTGATTTGAGTGCAGTTGTTGTTTCTCCTAACACAACCCCAGTTTGTCATAAGCACAAAAATATCAGTTTTAGTAACTTTTCTGGTTTTAATATCCAAGTCTCTAACAGGTTTTGATAAATTCTAATGCAGAGAGTGAAGCCCAGCCTGGGCCGACACAGACACAGACACAAACATGATTGACCAAGTCTGGGATATGAAAGGTCTCATACTTGCACACGCATCAATTTTTTTGCTGGTAAGCAAGTGTTAAAATACTCATTTCACCTCTCCTACAAAAATATAAATATATCAGCTCTGTCTATCAGCCAGATTTATGATCAATTGCTCCTTCTTTTCCAGTCCTGATGTCAATGCCCATGTAAGTGTCCATGAGACTGCAGTGGCACGATTTCTCTAGCAATTCATCTCGACTCTGCAAAGACTGCCAGAATGCTACAAACACATTATTCCTATAGGTCTAAGGCGGAAAATATGGGTCACACATGGGGATCAGTGAGAGGTGTGGACCCTGACCCACTACAGTAAGGGACTCCAGCCCATAAGAGGTCAGTCCCATAGGGGAAAAATTAAAGCAGCATGGGTACTCTATCTGCTCAGCAGCAGTGACCTACAATACACAGGGGCCAAATGAGGTCTTAGGGAGTCTGCTAGAGAAACCCAGCAGGTCCAAGAACTCAATTGCCAGGTCCTTTAGAAATTAAACTCTAATGGTCATGCAGTAAAATCGTCTTGGGATTCAGTGTCCACACCATTAAAGACATAGTCAGGAGCGAAACACGTGACGTTTTAGTCGATTGTTTTATTACAGATGCTACCACGCTATAGTACTACATTTCCCAGACTGCCTTTCTCTTTAGGGTTTATCTTCAATGTATGAACATGGCATATAAACTTAAGCCAGCACGTCTAAATTGCGTCCCTTTGTACACATATACATGTATGCTAAGGAACTTGGCGCACTCACTAGACATGTCAAGTAAATTAGGCGTAAGAAAAATGGGCTCACAAGACTGTATAGTTTATCACTAATTCTTTGTTCATTTTCTAAGTAAAATAAAGCAATCTGCTATTCAGAAACTGTTTACATTTTAATCAGCAATTTGGACAGATAACACTGTAGAAAAAAATTATAAAAAAATTTAAAAGCTGTCATACAACCAGCTCCCACCAGTCTACAGTTCTAGGGATGTAACGATACAATCTGCTCAAGTTTCGGTTTGATACAGGATAGGGAGTTCACGTTGAATTTTCTTGCAAAATAAAACAAGATATATTTTCTTGACGAACACAAAAATCCTGTAGCCTCCTTACAATTAAAATAAATTACCAGCATAGGTTTAAAATAATAAACAAAATGCTCTACTGTAGCGTCACGATATAACCGAGTGAAAACATTCCTTTATTACTTCTGAAGAATCACAATAATTTCTACTTGTATACATTGTAAACCAAAAGAATCTTTAGTCCCTGCAATTGATAGACATAAGGAGTTTCTAATGCATAATGGAGCAAGACATACGCCTTTCAAAAATACAATTTGCATTAAATTCTGTAATAAACAGAATGCATGTCATATCACCCAACCTCTATGATGCACATCATGAAACTTTTGCATCACGATGCATCTCTAGAACCTTACTCACTTTGATCTGCCACTGCAGTCAAAGTAACCAATGTATTTAACAGCTGTCTTAACTCAGTGGGGCATCAGTCCCAGGTGCATGAGACCCCTGGATTAAATCTCAGTCATCGTATTTGGAACCGTGTTGATTAGCGGTTAAGGTACTGGATTATAGACCAGATATCTAGGGTTCTAGATTTTTCGCCCCGCCACCTGTCACTCTTGGGTCCTTAAGCAAGGCACTTTACCCAAGCACAAGATCTAAGTACACTGGTAGGTTTCACTGAGCAATCATTATTTCAAATACAAACTGTAATAAGAAACAAGAGAAGAATTTCTGATGTCCAGAACACGTGACAGCAACTGGGATTTCTGGGATCTGGTTGACTAATATTATTAAGAAACAATCCAGATTCACAGACACAAGACTAAGCTCAGACAGCAGAGCAAATCAGAATTCTTTCGCAAATCTGACCGAGCGTCCGCAATGTAAAATCCACATCCTCGAATCTGATTTTTACTGCTCAGACCGTGGTCAATGTCCCTGGCATATCCAGAGTGGTTGCTATGGTGATGACACAGGTGTACAGTGTTCCCTTGCCACTTCGTGGACTCGGTGCATCGCGGGTGTTCGAAAAATATTAATGGAAAAATATATCGCGGCTTTTCGCGGAACTCGATCTGCACATGAGTAGTACGTGTGGTATAGTTAACGTATACATATACATGAATTTGATTAACTTTTACATTTAAAAACAATCACAAAATTGATAAAAAACATTTAAAATATTAATTCTAACAATAAAGTAATGTTATAAATCATAAAATATTACCATTTACAGTAAATAGAGTATTTACTCAGCGGATGAATACTCACCAAAAACGAGAAGTAACACTAGAGCATCGGCCGC
>JAUZSU010009109.1:0-11222 GCA_034780255.1 Parotocinclus maculicauda
AGCACTGTGAAGCTGCGGGAATGAGTGAGAGGAAAACCGCGTCGTTACCAGTGATAAGAAGCTGATTCTGAACAAAATTTGAGCGCGTTGTAGCGCATATTTAGTCAATGACATGTACACACAACAGTATATATTTGATCACTTATTTTTTTTGACATTTTAGAGGAAGCTGAGCTTCCCTTGCAGTCTTAGAGCAATCGCCACTGGTTTTGTGATACAGTAATTTTCATGGCAGGGTATGACTTGGCAATTAATTGCAATTCATCTGACCATTCTTCACAATCTGGAGTTGATACCAATTATTACAATAAAATTTGATGCAGTAAACTTGAAAACCAAATTTGTGCCATTCTTCATTCTCCATTCATAACCGTATGGCCACGACTATACAGCTATGTAAAATTAATTCTGGTGCCCAAAATAGACTTACATTTAAAAACAATTCTGACATTATGTAATGTTTGCCCTTATTTTGTAAAAAAAATTCTTTTTTTTTTTTAACTGAACGGAAGGTGTACCTTGAATGATGCTTAGAACTTTTATTTTGAAACATTTTGGCAGATGGTCCGGAAATTAAGGCAAGTTTCACGCTTTTAGTTCCTTTTTAGTGTTCCTTTACCTGGCCTGGTGTTGAACGCGTGAGAAGAGTTAAGATGCCGGTAGATACTAAACGCGTTCGTGGGCCGGAGCTATCTCAGTCCCCGCTGTTGTTTTCTTCTCCGAGTGCCCAAATGATAGAAGTGAGTAGCAGGAAGGGGCTTCGTGAAAACGCCGACGTTCGACCGGTGTTCGCGCGCTGTGGGCTGTTGAGCCAGACCAAAGGCTCTGCCTATCTGGAGGCTGGAAACACAAAGATTATCTGTTCGGTGTTTGGGCCGCGAGAAACTGAACGCAGAGACGAAACTGACATGAAGAAAGGCCGCCTTGTGTGTGACTTCAGGCTCGCTCCATTCTCCTGCCTAAAGCGCGGCGCGTGGATCCAGGGCAGCGAGGAGCGGGACCTGGCCTTATCGCTTGTGGAGAGTCTGCAGCCCGGTGTGTGTCTGCACCGCTACCCGCGCTCTCAGATCGAAGTTAACGTTATGGTGTTACAAAACGACGGCTCGGTTCTGGCGCACGCTGTGACTTGCGCGTCCATGGCTCTAACGGACGCCGGTATCGAAATGTACGATATGGTGATGGGCTGCGCGTTGAGACAGGCCGCAGATTTGCGTCTTGTGGACCCCGATCTGTCGGAGGAGAAGGGAGACTGGAAAGGGAGCTGCCAAGAAAATCAGGGCCGCGTTACCGTGGCACTTCTCCCAAATGTCAACCAAATCTCTGGTCTACATGCAGATGGCGTGATGCTCGGGGACACGCTGACAGAGGCCGTGAGAACATGCGTGGAGGGATGTCATAAACTGTACCCGGTGGTCCAAAGAGCCGTATTGAGGGCTGTTAAGAAGAATGCACCACCAGAAAAATGAGACCTGACTGTATTTACACAATGTTTTATTTTGCTTTAGTTTTGTGTATGACTTTTTCTATTTCAAATTTAAATATTAAACACAAACCAATGGAAATTTTCACAAAACCTTTATACCTACTTAGTTTAATTCAGAGTCCTGTGGGAGCAGAGAACAGTGCAGCAGAGGATAGATGCATGCACACTGGGACACCTTAAAAATGCCAACTGATCTAATGCATTTATTTAGATTGTGTATGCAGGAAGTACAAGTGAATTAATCACATTTAACATTGCTTTCTAAAATGTGGATTTTATAGAGGACCAAGGCTGCTTTTATGAATCAGTGGTTTACACAGTTAATACAATAAAACTTAAATACTTTTGTGGTGCAGTAATGACAGGTAAATAATGATATATATAATGTATATTTAGATGTAAAAAAGAAAACTTAATAGGAATGAATTTCTTTATCTTTCCATGTCATGAGCATTATTTGAGTTTTTATTGTTAAATACACATTATAAAAGTAGAAAGGTGATTTATAATAAATAAATAAAAAAAATATATATAGTATAATACAGCATTGTCTCAAAATAGCATTACAATTATCGCCACAGTCCCATTTGAGCAAGCCTAAATACCTTTATAATGATACAGGGGGAGTCAAAAGCCACAGGACACATCACAAAGGCTGCCAAAACCATTGTTGAGGTCTTTTCGTCGGTAGCAGTCCGTTCTGGACATAGCCTAAAAGATAGGCTCCATCGTCCATTACTGGCTGGAGTAATCAGATATGTAATTTTCACTTTTGTTTCTGAAAATAAAGGGTGTCCTGTGTCTTTTGATTCAGCCTGTAGTTTACATACACGTAAGCTAAATGGAATAATGAAAATAGAGAAATTATTAAATACTACTATACATGAGCAAAAATATTATGGAGAATCTAAAATAAATATGGAGTATAATCATATATACAATAAATAAAATAATATAACGATAGAGAATATAAGCAAGCCTCAGATTATGTAAAATTTATTCTGGTGCCCAAAATAGACTTAGATTTAAAAAAAATTCTGACATTTATTGTTTGCCCTCCTCTTGTAAAATTAAATAAAAAATATTTTTAATCGGAAGGTGTTCCTCAAACGTTTCTTTTATTTTGAAATATCTTGTCAGTTGGCCAGGAAATTAAGATAGGCAAGTTTCACCCTGTAGTGTACATGCACATGCGCTAAATGTAATAATGAAAATAAATAAAATATTAAATACTACTATACATGAGCAAAAATATTATGGAGAACCTAAGATAAATATGGAGTATAATCACATATACAATAAATAAAATATAATAATAGAGCATATAAGCAAGCCTCTGTGCATTGATCAGTATATATGCAGTCACAAAAAGATCTCAGTGTTGTGGCACAGCATCCACACTCAACAGGGGGATGCGATGAGCAGTTAGGGTCCTATGATGTGGTCTGGGTAAAGGTACAAGGGCTGTACTTGGTGCGAGAAGACCAGTTCAATGAGAAAATAAAACATGGCTAGGGAGACTCCAGCATCACTAACTATAACACAGTGAAGAAACAGAAGGTAACAATCAAGAAGGATCACAAGAGCTTAGCAACATGCCATACAAGCAACCATGAAAAAGCCTGCTACCTGTATAGGAATCATCCATTGTCTATTAAAACTAATAGGGTAGTAGGTACACTAATTAATTCTGTTTCAGTAGTACAATCCTGATTGTAATGTTTCATATAAAGCATAACATAGGTAAACTGCTTTTTTTCTAAAATATTGGTGATGAAAGGGAGATTAGTAATTGGTTAATAAGACAACAGACAAGGGTCTGTGGTTTTTTTTTTTGGAAGTAAAGAAATTGTACATTTTATGGATTTGGGCACATATCCAAAACTAGCAATGAATTTACATAATAAGTAGTGGCACTATAATATTAGGTAAGGAAAGCATGTAGGAATTGTATGAGTAAACACAATTATGACTTGGACAAGTTTATCAGAGAAGACAGGTTTATATTAGGAATTGGAGTAAACGATTTTAGTCTTGATTTACAGCCAACAGACATCTACATGAGTGCTACATGTGAAAGGTTGCTGAATAGCTGGATACTGTAATGACCAAGTTCAAAGACGCTGTACAATAACAACAGTTTTAAAAACAGAGATGGAAGAAGAGTGGAACTAATACAAAAATTGTGTTTACTGATACAATTCGTACATGCTTATCTTGCAAATTAATATAGAAGAACATTGGATCTAAAAAAGATGGGTTTTTAGACAGGCTTTAAATAGAGAGAGAAGCGATAGAGCGGTGAGAATAGGATGGGGGCAGCGATAATAAAAGATCACCCACCCATAGTGGAGAGCCTAAGCCTGGGGACAGCAAGAAGGTTTGAATCCGAGGACCGCAACCAACCTAATGGAGAATAGTGCGAAAAAAGGGACACTAAATATGTGGGGTCTAAACCATTAAAAGCTTTAAATGAATGTATGAGGATTTTATATTGAATACAAAAAGTGACAGGGAGCCAGTGAAGCTCATTAAGAACCGGAGTGATCAGATTTTTTGTGAAAGTCAAATCCTTGGCAGTAGCGTTCTGAATGGACTAAAGGTGGTGAAGGGTCTTGGCAGGGAGGCCATATAGCAGGGAGTTACAGTAGTCTAGCCTATTGATGACAAATACGTGCATCAAAGTCGCAGCTATGTCTTGATACAGAAAAGGGTGGAGACATGATGTTGAAAATAAATTGCAACTTTGGTTGCCAATATAGAGAAACTCAGTTTTATCAGGGTAGAGCATAAGAAAATTAGACTGCAACCAAGGTTGTAGCTCAGAAATACAGGTGTAATAAGCAGAGGGAGAGACGGAATGAGAGGATTTGAAGGGAAAAGAAAGTTAATTATTGTCAGCATAGTAATGAAAGTTCAAACCATACCAACAAATAATAGTACCAAGCAGAAGGATATAAATGGTGAATAAAAGAGGGACAAAGAAAGAACTTTGTGGGACACCATGGTGCACCAGGACAGTGTTACCAGGTACATAGTTCCCCAGACGTATGAAATAACGTCTGCCAGAAAGAAAAGATTGAAACCAGGATAAAATCGACACCAGTGAGCCCAATCTAAGAAAGACGAGTAAATGAGATGGTATGGTTTTACTTTGTCAAATGCAGCGGTGAAATCCAGAAGGAGGAGGATAGAAATGAGAACTTGATCAGAGGCAGAATGAAGATCATTAAGAACGAGCAGAAGTGCAGTCTTAGTAATGTGTTCAGAGCAAACAACAGATTTAAAAATCACAAATAAATTGATGGCTTTAATGTGGTTAAATAGCCGAGAGGCAACCACATGCTTGAGAACCTTAGAGAGGAAAGGGAGATTGGAGATGGGTCGAAAATTGCTTAACAGTTCTCAATGTACTGTTTTCTACATTAATGCTGCAATCAGCATAAAAACAAGTGTAAATTACATTTTTCAAGTGCACTGACAGCTTTTGGAAAAAAAAAAAGTTAGACTAACGAGCTTTAATTCTCCCTGATTAATGAATGATGTTAACACGAAACACAAACCAGGCAATGCTTATCCATATACCTAATATTAAACAAACGTCAAACAAATATATGAATGAGTTTCCTAGAGTATTAAATAAAATGTATTGTTGGCTTCTCACAATAACCAACGTAGCAAGTGTATTTGAGTCACTAGGGTTGGAAAACAAAAATAAGCTACGAGTGTCTGGATATGCAAAAAACCCACAATGTATCTAGTTGTAAGTCAACTTTACTGCAAACCATCACTGGAAAATAATCACAAATCACACCACTCATTAGAAACCTTGATTTAAGTAATACACATTCAAGTTTAAAGTTAACAACTGCAATAGTAGATTAGTCCTGGTATGTTGGGAACAGAACCTGTGCAAACTTACTGCTGAGCTTTTCACACACCCTGTGTGTGTGTGTGTGTGTGTGTGTGTGTATGTGTATATGTGTGTTTACATTTAATTACCTTTCACTAGAAATTCAATAGCATTTAATCAGTTACAGTTACTGAAGTGAAAAAAAAAAATTCTTTAAAAACAAAAACAATGTGTCACAACAATTGAAGCTCCCCGAAATCTGGATAAATCCTGAGCATTTTCTCACCTAGAGTGTTTAATTTTTAATCATTTTTTATTTATAATACATTTTAAGCAGTCATCCAGGACTTCTAAGGGGTATAAATGTATGGCAACAGAGTAATCTAAATTGTAATTAATTAAAGAGTGCACATAAAATGTTACAAAGTGCCTGCCTGTTAGTGAGCACTTCTCTGCAGGCACTGAAAAGTGTATTTTCACAAAACATTAAATTAAGTAATGCCACATTTTAATGCATTTTTTGGGGCATGTTTTGGGCAATCAGGACAGTGTGTAAATATGTAAATAAAACAGGAAACATTTATGTGTAAATTCTTTTATTTTTAAGAAGTATTTATTTGAGAACACAATTTCCACTTTATTAGAGATACTCATCCAGCAGCGCTTTGACCTGATTTGGCCTTCAGAACTGCAGCAATTAATTGTGACATGTTGAATCTGAAGATTCATACTGAATCTTACTGCATAAATACTGACTCATGTGGGCAGAATAGCTTCTCTCAGAATTAGTTCACATTCCTGGAACTAATCCATGAGAGGATGACACTGTACAAAATTAAGTCAGGTTTAAAGCCTGAGGAAAATGATTTTTTTCAGCAGTCATGGTTATGCTACAGAGTATGAACAGTCCATTGCTCAAAAAGAGATGAGACTGACAAGTCAGTATATTATTGACACTGTATTGACACAGTATATTATTGACAACACACAAGTAAACACCACAGGTTTGGCCCTGAAAAGTCTAGCGCTGTTGATCATTCCTTGTTCATAGTCACTCAGTTCACAAATTTTTACCTTATTGATTTTTGTAAATCTGTTTTAATTTCTGCAACTTCAGACTGGAAAGGCAGGTAAACAGGTGAACTTGGGACAAATGAATACAAAGAAGCATCCACAAAAGGCTCAGCTTAAAAAAGTCACAGGGGAAATGCTCTCGTACATACAGACAATGTGCCTCCAATAACTTACCGCTGAGGACTCATTATCTTAAATCTATTTAGTTATTTAATTTAAATTTTATTACTAAATAAAATTTAAATAATTGTATTATTTATATAATTTTACAATTACTACAACTTAATTGTTTCAATTAACATTTAGGCCACCCAAGGAGGATGGCTCTCTTTTTGAGTCTTGGTCCTCCCAAGGTTTTTTTCTTCTATATTCAGAGAGTTTTCCTTTCCACTGTCTTGCGTGCTAGATTTGGGATTGGCCTTTTAAGATGATATAATATTGTAAAGCTGCTTTGAGACAATGCACCATTGTAAAAGGCGCTATATAAATAAATTTGTCCTCAAGGAAGGATGGGTTGAGGCTTATTACTCTATTATAACTGTGCAAGGAAATAATTCCACAATTTATAAACTTGTATATAAAATAATGTTTTTCAATGCACAACTGTGCAAAAATTGGGGAATCTGGAGAAATCTCTGTGCATAAAGGGCTGAAAACCAGTACTAAATGTGCATGACCACCTCAGCTTGGCATTAAAAACAGACAGGCCAAGCATGGGCTCAGAAATAATGCAGAAATGCTCTTATACATATTCCCATAACCAATCCTTCTCACACAGCAGACACTGAATTTAGAAGTAACATATTTCCTTAAATCATCAAGTTGATATGGTAAAACCTTTTCAGCATATTTGTATGGTTTTCAATTAAATACAGATACAAGCATTTACAAATCATTGTATTCTCTTTCATTTTGTGATAGTGTGATTAGCTTGCACATGCCAAAATACCCAAAGAAAGCATTTTCTTTCAGTATAAGCTCCTGCCACTAGACTTTTAACTGAAACCAGGTCAAGTCAGATTTATGTATAAAGCGCTTTTTACAATGGAACATTTTCTCAAAACAGTTTTACAATTTTAGATAATCTTTTAAGACCAATCCCTTTGCGCAAGGCTAGGGTGACAGTGGAAAGGAAAAACTCCCTAAACATTATAAGATGGAAACCTTGGGAGGACCAAGACTCAAATAGAGACTTATCCTCCTTGGGTGGCTCAGATGTTAATCACCAGGTTTTTATGACCAGATTATATTTGCTAGTCCTCCAAAGATACTGAGAGCCTTGGTAGTAAACATCACACCATAGATCCTGTGAAATACCAAGCAGCTACAACTGAGTTAAAACATAATTTCTATCCACAAAACAAAATTTAATGACAATGGTGCTATTACCATAATAGCTTACTCGTGTTATTTATATATTTTACTGAAGCAACCAAGGATCAAGAACAGTGTCAGATAATAAGTGACATTAATTATGGCACATGCCACCAACTTGTTTTTTATGTTTATTCTTGAGAATACCACAGTGCAGCAACAAGGGACATACCCACCTTCAGATATGACCAGTTGAGGCAGTATAATTTGAGACCCAGCGCCAAAGCAATGGGCAAGGGAACTGTAGTTGTTTTTGGGTTTTTTTTAAGTAAAGTTTTTAGTAAAGTATACTGTATTAAGGTGAAATAAGGCTAAATAACCACAAAGACTTTTTTTCTTTTTTAATCCATCTTTACCATGGGTGATAACAAATCTGGAGATTGTTAGAAAAATATGTCTGGTTACTATAGCACAATATGTAGCTATTTATGCCTATTTATGCCCAACTGTGTAACTTATTTGTGCAACTTCTAAGCTACATAAGTTACAAGAGTTGTTATTTCATTAGTCAAAAATGTTGGATGTATTTTTGCATATGTATGTATGTATGCATATGTCTTTGCATATATCTTCACCTGTACACTCACGAAGATTTCAGTGTGATCAGTGTGATCTCAGAGTGGCTGCCGATTCTCATTGGAATCCCATAATAACCAGTCCCTGGAGTAACGTAGACCATTGTATGTTCTGAGACACGGTATAGACCACAGAAATATGGATTCACCAGAAATGCCAAGAGTGTAAAAGGGAATATCTGGCCAGCATGAGTGTGACCTAAATACAAAACAACACATTATTACACACACACACACACCATTTCTCACATATGGACACACAGTTCAGATTTATTTTTCTCCCAATGGAAAATTGTAAAACATAGTTAATGCCTAGGTAATGAAATCATCTGCAATTGGCAGGTGTTGGCCCTAATTACAGCTTGAGGGTTCAATCACCCATGCTTCCACTGCTGGCCCCTGAGCAAGGCCCTCTCTGCTCCATGGATGCTATATTATGTACCCTATTACTGTGTGAAAACCAGTTGATAAGCTGTACACTGTATTTCAGTCTACTGTACACAAATGTATATGTATAAGACAATAAAGCCTGTTTACTGTTTTACTGCTTACTGGATTGTATTTCTTCATTTAACATCACATTAGCATCAATGGCTATTCGTAATCAGAATGTTTCGAAATTTTAAATTTAGAAGTAGACAGCTGCTATAAACATTCAATTCAGTGGTGATACTGATTGTGGCTGTAGTACAGTGCTACAGTTTATTTATGACAGTGATATCTGTCGAAATTGCTGGGAAAATATAAAGGTTTTTTGAGCTGACCAGATCTGTGTCTCTACCTTTGCGAGATGAAAGCCAATTATATGTACACTGCTCACAAAAATTAGGAGATATTTCAAAATGAATACAAAGAGGATTCCACAAGAACTGCTGGACAATCTGATTCTGTCATCACTGTCAGTGTGTTTTGGCAGTCTTGGGTGACCATACACCCTACTGAACAGACAATGTGTGGCACTCTCGTCTAGTTTGACATATTTCTGTTAATGCTTCTCATTATATAATTTAAAATAAAATAAAAATAAACTTTATTTGACTTTTAATTTGCTATTCTGATTATCTGGTTTAATTAAATAATTTTTATTAATGAAAGATTAATTAACGATTATTTTAATTGTTTCATGTTTATTTTTAAATATCCCCTGATTTTAGTGAGCAGTGTATATTTTTTCGGGACAGTGGTATCTGTCCACATTACTTGCATCATTACTTCATTACTTAGTGTCTTGCATTCACTAGCACTGTTTCCTCCAACATTGTTACTCCATGCACTGACTAATATGTGGCTATAATGTATCTCCTGGAGTGGTTTGAGCTATCAAGTTTTAACCTGATCAACCCACATTTGTATGTAGCTTAACCCTATCCTGATACTCAAGATGCATGAAACAACCTAGTGTAAATGGGAGCAATTTACTCAACATTCTCAACTAACTGGTCATTTTAAAGTCAATTACTGGGTAAAGACTGCATGAGTAATAGGATTTATGGAAAATACCTACACACAGTTCTCTGCTTCACAGACCGCTAGGGAATGTGATATTGCAGCTACCCAATAACGTTAGCATTTTTACTTGCAAAACTGTAGTTTCTAAAGTACAGGACATTTAAAAAAATGTAGACATAATGTATAAAAATGCAGTACTTTGCAGAAGTGTTAACCCCTTGAACTTTGCCACATTTGTACTGTTACAATTTGCAACTAA
This sequence comes from Parotocinclus maculicauda, assembly GCA_034780255.1. Taxonomy (NCBI): domain Eukaryota; kingdom Metazoa; phylum Chordata; class Actinopteri; order Siluriformes; family Loricariidae; genus Parotocinclus; species Parotocinclus maculicauda. Next base: position 10,068 of record JAUZSU010009109.1, read on the forward strand.
CATGAACTTAACTGGAATTACAAAGGATATCATGAAGATACACAAAATAATACATAATATATAGGTCTGATAAAACTTAATATAGTTTGGAAAATTATTCAAACCACAAACTTTGTGACTGCAAAGTAAATATTCATGCAACTTCTGTGAAAACGTAGTTCTGGTGCACCAAATTCCCATCAGAAGTACAATCAGAATGAACTGAATAGGCTCCACCAGTATGCAATTAAAATGGCATATTATCTGTAAGTTGCAGAAAAGTAACACACATAAAAAGATATCCCAAACTGTAAACATTGCATGGTGTAACATCATATCCATTACACAGATTTTGCTGACTACAAGATAACGTGATCTTTATATATTTTTATGTGCTGAATCCATAAACACTCACACTCTACCCATAAACTCGTGACAGTATTATTTAGAAATGCTGAATATAAAAAAGATAATTAATGCACAGATAGACTGCTTATTAAACTGTTTAAAACTACTAATATTGGAATTTTATGGCTATATAAGCATTGTACAAGCCGATGGTAGCATTCAGTCGTTCAAAAGGATTAGAAATTGCAGCAAATTTCACTCTGTTAAATCAGTTTTTTTTAATATGTCATTTAACCAGTGGCAAGTGCTGGTCTTTCAAAGAGGGGAAGCTCATTGTTCAATGCACAAATCAATTTATTTGTACGTAAATTCTGTTCTCTTTCTTTTCAGGAAAACGGTCTGTGACTCTATCGCACCAAGTAGGCGTCTTTTAAAGGACTTGACCAGTGTTCTCTCAATGGCCAGCAGAGCTAGGCTGCTTAGACTGCCTTGGCCCATTGTGTTGTGGGTGTACAACCCCTTGCAAAAAAATTGGAATCGCAACTCTTGGAGGAGATCTTTAATTGTTTCATTTTGTAGAAAAAATTCCAACCATCTGGCATTAAGAAAACAATAAAAAGAAAATAAATATAGTCACTAACAGTTGTGTTTTTAGATATAATATGGAAAAAATATGGAATCACTAAATTCTGAGAAAAATATTATGGAATCATGAAAAAGACACTGCACTTTTAATACTTTGTTGCATCAAAGCTTGAATTCTCTGAGGCATGGACTTAACTAATGACAAACAGTATTCTTCATCAATCCGTCTCCAACTGTCTGTTA
>JAUZSU010009120.1:0-11221 GCA_034780255.1 Parotocinclus maculicauda
TTTATTTATTTATTTATTTATTTTTTTGGAAAGACATACAAAGTTGAATGTAAAGGTCAATTTCAACTGGCCAAATATATAATTACATTCATATTGTAATTTTTTCCTAAAAGATCATATAAAAAATAAGCTCTAAAGTCCTACCAACCTGCACTGTCTGTCTATCCCACGCCCTCCTCTCTGCTTTTCCTGGTCAAGGTTCTGGGGGTCAGGCACCTATCCAGGAGAACACAAGGCACATACATAAGCAGTAGCTGTATAGGATTCCCTCTCATAGCAGGGTGGGCAGAGGTCAAATTTTGGGATTTTTCCTTCACTGTCACACTAGTACCTGTCAGTTAGTGCCTAGTTAGGGTTCTAGTGAGCTACAATATGTGTATTGTAATGTGTCTTTATTTTTTAAAATCAAAATATGTTCACTCTATGTCAGGGTTCTAGTTCTCCAGTCTAGTTCTCCAGCAAATGTTCCTTATGAGCATCACTTTGTGTCCCACATCAATGGAAGCATACAATTCTCCCAAATGTAATTATATGCTGTAGCCTTAAGATTTCCCTTTACTGGAACTATACTGCTTACAAACATAGGGTATATTTCAAAATGAAACACCACCTAATGAAACATCCCCAATTTTTTTGTGAGCAGTGTATTAGATCCAGAACAAATCATTTGAAACAGGCTCATTATTGTTTTTATAGTTATCTTTATTCCATCAGCACCAGCCTTTACGTACTTTTGACAGGCGATATCCTCTTGACATTCATTGAATTCATATTATTTACTAATGAAACAGCGTATTCAGCATATTAGATTAATAATTCCATAGAATATGTTTCAATTGCACCAGAGACTCATGGCAATGCGCTTTGCAAAACTCCAGCCCTTGCTTTTGAATGCACATGGTGGTCTTTGTCTGCTCATCTGTAAAACACCTTCGATGACATGTTTACATTTAGCAATACAATCAATTGAGTGTAGCCGCACTTGGATAATCATGCTTATATGACTAATACAATAATCTGACTTCTACTTTGCAACCAGTCAATGATGTCACAGAAGAAAGTGATAATCTTCATATCTGTATCTGTACTTATCACATGTTGAAAGTTGTCCCATGTAAGAAGCAGACTTCAGTAAGAAGGGCAGAACAGTAGGATGTGTGGAAAGGCACAAACCACATTCCCCATATCAAATTCATCAGGCCTGAGTCTTTTGTCATGGATACAGTGTTTTGACCATATCCAATTCCAACAAGAGGCTGCTATTCGAAAAAATTTACATATGCCTCAAATATGAGAAAGGTTTTGGTACCCCTAAGCCACAGCAGTGTTTGGTGCAAGCTATTTCTATTACAGCAGACACACTCCTTATAGTGGGTAGCTCAGGCATGCAAAAGCCTCTCATCTGTTTACTCATCTTTTGGAAATGGGCGCCATGTTAACTCTTAACATATGGGTTGGGTTTTGCAAACACATTGTGGTAGCGAACATGACATTAAGGAGACAGCATTACAGTTCAATTCAGCATGAAATATGTCTTAGTCAAAGTTCATTAAAATAATGTCTATGATTGTTAAATGATGCAAATATTTAATCTTTTAATGCAATAATTGTATTTTTCCGTACTCGTATTTGACATTTAAGACATAGCTTTTTCATTAATAGCTCTAACAAGCCATACCAGTTGACAATATAAGCTTCAACTAAATTCAGTTGTTACTTTTTAGTAGTTTAACAATATATTTCAGTTAGACTTCTCTGAAAACTGTCGAGGAGTAGCTGTCCAGCGCACAAAAAATACAGAGATTGCCAGTATAATTTTGCCTAATACATTTCAATAGGTACTTTTATTAAAGCAGCACATGCAAGCTGCTTTCTGGTGTGTCAGACATGTGAACAAATGATTTAATTATACAGGATGTTTAGTGTGTTTATGTGGTAGACTCGCAGCCATCACTGTAATGAACAAAGCCATATAAGGAAGTTGATCACAATCTAAACTATTATATTTATTGTAGGCTAATAGTGTTATACAGTTAATTAAATGTGCAATATATGGAACAGTAAATAATGGACTATTCCTCACACAGATCATTACTATGGGTGCCTCGCTTAGGCAAGTAATGGAAATGTGTTTAATAGTGTGAAAAATGATCGCTGTTAAATAATTACTGTGTTGAGCAAATTTATTTACTTGTTTAAATCTCAAGGGTGAATGCAGGAGTAATTGTACACTGCTTGAAATGCCAGTCCGTCACATGATTACCCTCTTACAGCAATTGGGAACGTGGGAATGATCCTCAATCAGCCTCACCTCCCTCAGAATATGAAATTATTTGCATGCCATACTGGGCCTGGGCAGAAGGTAGGTTACTGTAAATTGGCTCTAGTTGTAATTGAGTGTGAATGAATGAGTGAATGTGTGACCCTGCATTGAACCAGTTCAGGGTTCATCCGTGCCTTACAGACAGTTATTTTCTGGGTATCCTGCAGATTGGATAGCGTATTTAATGAATGCAAAGAAAAAGTAAATATATAAATGAATAATAATAAAATGATCATCTCCTGTAATCATTCAGTTTAATATAATAATCTATAATGCTGCTTTACTTGGGCTATCTTTATACCCCTCAATGCCCAGAATCCGTCAGTGTAATAAATCCAGATGTTGATAGGTGACGTAAGTTGTATTCATTCTTTCAACCTCTAAAACACATGGCACTTCACAAAATGTTTGACAGTAGTGAAGGCCGTTTATTCAGTCTGTGATTGCAGTATATATTATTTAAGTTAAAACCTAACATTTTCTTATTGCATTAAAGAATGTGAAACAGCTTGTCCTTTTTTCCAGTTGTGGCCTTTAAGACCTGATTTGGGACTGTAATTCTGACTGAGTACTGATGCTATAACATAAAGTGTTAAACATTTTGTGAGTGGATCAACTGTTTCAATGCCAAAAGGTTGAACAATGGACAATACAATACACTAATACAAAGGCACTGATTGAGGTCATTAGTTTGGGATGTTGACCTCTTTTATAGCAGTAAGAGGTTTGTGTGTTATCTACATTTATAAAATGCAGTCTGTGAACAGTGCAAAAGCTGTACAATAATTGTAAACCTGTGCAGTGAAGCTATAACTTTACAATGCAGTAACACAGTGATATAACTAAACAAACTCAAGTTATTATGAATTGTGCACTATCATAATATCTATGATGACAATAAAATGCAATACTTCATATAAGATTGTCCAGTGAATAATACAATAACTGTGCATGAAACAACTGTGACTATAACAACTATAACTGTACTGCACACACAAATTAGGGACTGTTCATTAAGGGATTCATTTTGAAATATCCCCACATTTTTGTGAGCAGTACAATATTGTAAAATAATTTAACAATTGTGTAGTAAAGACTGTATGTTTGCCTGGGCATGCATGACAACAAGTGTGTGTCTGAGGGTGTGAGATTGTCAATTGTATTATTACATGTGTTAGTACCATGGTAAAATATATTTAGAACTGTATTTTATTAATTTATGATTGGAAGTGATATGTTAGTAGTACTACTCAAAATATAACAAATGCATCACTAATGGGGCTAATGTTTAGCAATCATGATCAATATTTAAGTAATGAATTGTGTATTCCCAGGCATGATTCATTACTGTATTAACTTTTGGGTTTGGACTTGCTGCAATCTCTTTCTGACTGTGACCCTGGTACTTTAACGAGTTTGTTTCACTTAAATTTAAAATTACATTTAGATCTTGACAGGCTACATTTAGTTCTAATGGGCTGCTCCTGGCTGAGTGCCAGCACGGTGGCTCAGTGGGTAGCACCGCTGATACAATTGCCAATGATACAATTATAAGTTGATCTTGATGTTGGGAATTGTCTAATTCGAAGACGCATGCAATACGTCAATGTAGCAACCATGAGTTTTAAAAGCAATCATTGTTTTACTTAATATGAAGGTGGTTTTGGATTTTTGTCTAAAAAGCATCTGCATGCCAATAATCTAGACAGAACATAACCACAAGCATGGAAACTGTAATGTGTTTTCAGTTATATAAAAATCATCCAATTATAGTGGTCATCATATTGTTACTTATCCCAGAGACTACACATCGCTGTCACAATACATCTTTAGAAGTCATATTAATATGCCCAACACTATAAAGGCATTCATTTGGAAGAACAAACATAACCCATACACAGTCCATTACCACACTGTCTTCTGGGATGCAGATGCAGCCCTCAATCTCTAAGATCCAACTGGAAGTAGAAAATGAGAATATTTGTGGGTTTCAACCAAAGAAGCTGGGTTGCAAAAAATGACAGTTGGAAAATTCCAGCACCATGTTCTTGGTCAGCCTGGTCGAAGGTATGAGAATAGAGAATGCTTCTGTTGAGTATTCAGAAAGAACAGCATGTGCTCTTTTGGCTCTGCACATTTTCCACTCTGTGGTTTCATGGACAATGCATTCAATCAAATACTGTATGGTGAAATGCTCTCTGATAACACTGATGTAATGATGAAATGAATGTCTTCACACATGGTAAGCATGTCTAAAGTTGTGAAATACACTTAAGAAAAGTAAACATTATTTTTAATATCCACATCATCCATCAACATCTGAATATGTAATACTGAAAGACTGAATGATTCATTGATGCTATTAAAATGCATGAGTATGGCAAATAATAACAATCATTTAATTTATGTCTTTGCAAAACACTGTGCTAACTAGATGTCTGCCTCAGTGAGCAAGAATTGCAACCGATTTGAGACTCTTTGGCAGCAAATAATACAGTCTGTGACACTGATACACAAGAATAAGGGCAAATGTTTACAACACAGGTCTTGTTGCTGCACATATATTTAGCAATCCATATGTCATTAAAACCTGTAAAAATAACTGCCCCTAGATTTTACAACTGCTCAAGGTTCAGGGACATAGTGGACTGTAAGCAAACAGTTGGTTCACATTGGTTGTGGGAGAAATAGGCAACATTGAAGACCTGAGTGACTAAAAGCAAGTGTCAAAATCATTACAGGTCAGAGCATCTAGGAAATTGCAAGGCTTGTGGGGTTCTCCTTGTCAGCTGTGCTGAGTAGCCTGTCTACCCACCATGTTCCGAAGAGTAACATACCATGGTCCAGTGATCAGGCAATAAAGGCTATCTTGTCTGAGAGAGAATGAGACAAATGAGTCACAATAGACAGTGCATCACATCATGCTCATTATTTGGCTGCAAAGCTAAATTTAAAATTAATTACAATGTGTCAAGTGTTAGTACTGTATTTTAAAGTCCCATTTTTTTTTACATCAAGTGGAAGGCCAGGTATGTGTGCACTGGAGAAATCACAGAACCAGGATGCAGTATGGAAGCAAGTGTCACGCCCACAGGCTGCGTCATGGATGTGCTACAGCTGGGACTGCGCTTGCGCATGTACTTAAGCTCGCGCTGAGCGTGTACAGGCGCGAAGCTTTGTTTGTATTTGGATTTTGACGCTGTTCTGTTTGGACTCAGTTTGTTTTGCGTTGGCTTACTTTCTGTTCCAGTTTTTGTTTTGTTAATAAACTCCTGCCTGCCCTGCATCCAGCGTTTGCCTTCGCACCTTTCTTCCGTTACAGCAAGCCAGTGGAGCAAAAGTGATGCTCTGGGTAATGTTTTTTAGAGTTCTTAGGTCGGGTCATTCACATGGCCATGAGTTTGACACATGCCACCTAACTAATATCATTGCAGTCTTGGCGATTAGAACTTGTGGCCTGGAGAAAGTGATTTGGCCTGGCTATTTTGAAACTACCTTCAAAACATTTATTTGATAATAACATTCATTAAATTTCTTATCCGCTTTATCATGGTCAGGGTTTCAAGAAAATCAATGCCTAGCCAACAGCACAGGAACAACACCAGGCAGGGTGCCAACCCAGGGTAAGGCACACAAGCTCACACACTTATAAGAGCACTTTAGACATTACAGTAAACTTAACACACTAGAAAAACCCAAGAAGACACAGGGAGGACATGCACAGACAGGTGGATTGTGAGGTCAGGATCACTGTCCCGGTCCTGAGAAATTGGATCTTTGGTCATGCAGGCAAGGTGTGCTCCTATTACAAGTCATCTAGAAGAACTCAGAATAGAAAATCTGCTGTCAGATAAACCTTGCAAACTACACTTTTTGCAAATATAGGGGATACTTCAAAATATAATATTCCATAATTAAATATGCCCTAATTTTTGTGAGTAGTGTATTCATGCACCAAACAATTAAAATGTTTAATCAGATTAATCACACGGATTTTAGTTCTCTTAATATTTTTGCTCTCTCCTATGTGACACTAAAAAAAGAGTAAGCATTATTTATGACATATTGTTAGACAAATTATTCAACAGAATCAATTCATTACTTTGTAAAAATGTTTTAAACACAAAAACGATTACCAGAATGATATATTTAATTCAAAACATTTTAATTCAAATTTTAATTCAATATTTTTCTTGAGTGCTTTTATTAGAAAAGCATGTGCGAGTTTATCTCATGTGCCAGCAATGTAATAAAAATTTATGGGTATGATGAACATTTTGTGTCTATGTTATGAATTCTGCTGTCGGACAATAATGATAAGTTTTATTGTTACAGTTTTACAGAAAACTGGTTTACAGATGTGTTCTCAATATGTTAATCATATGAAGAATATTTTTATTCATAAATATCAGTAGTGTATTTCCATTTTTAATTAGTGTAGTAGCTATCTTTACCAATTAATCTATTTTTTAGGCAATTGAAGGTGTAAAAGATCATCCTTTTCTTACACTATCCCTTCAGCAGATTTATTTATATAGCACTTTTTTTTACAGTGGAGCATTGTCTGAAAGCAGCTTTACAATATTATATTACTGTACAAAGCCAATCCCAAATTGAGCAAAGCCTAGGACAACAGTGGAAAAGAAAAACTACCTAACAATGTAAAAAAGAAACATTGGCATGACCAATACTCAAAAGGGGACTCATCCTTTTAGTGTGGTCTAGATATTAAATAAGTTTCTTACATCTTGAAAGGTACTGGGTTTTGAGGCAGTTATACGGGATGGTGAAACAAAACTAAGCCATATTAGCGGTTTATCTGCAACAAGAAAGATTACGTAAAGATGGTGGAAATAATGATTTTAAGTTGAAGAGTACACATACTGTTCACTAACAATACTTATTTCACTGGATTTATCACATGAGCATTGGCTTGCCTTGGGTAACATGACTTCACAGTATTGGAACATATCTGAAGAGACGGCACTGTTTTGAGTTTGTGAGATCTACTTTTTGCCTAACTGTATAGAGGCAGATTGGTAGAGGGACAGGGGTACTATTGTAGGCTTTTTATATAACTGGCATTGTAGTATCTCGTTGTGTAGTTCTTCTTTAGTTTAAATGCCAAGATTCATTTAAATGTTTAAAATGACTGCAGAAAAACCCTGCTTACGTAACCCATAATGCAAACTACTCCTAAGTAATGCAATATTACATGTAATATATTTTACATTGAAATAGGAAATCACAGAACCTCAGGAGAGAAAAAAAGAGTGATTTCAAGAGGAAATATCACAATTTATGAAAACATCAGTTCCCATAACACGCTTTTTGACAAGCATGTAACATTTACAATCCTGCATCTTACTATGTAGGTCAAAATTTACCGGAGACAGAGAGAACATCCAGTAATTTAGTCTTCGGTTGATCTGATCCTTGTATGCACTAGAAGGCTCTAATTAAAAAGTTATTTATTTACTGTGTTTGGTCTCTTTTACTTGTCGTCTTGTGGCTTCGTGATATATGTGATGGGTTTTTTCCCTTCCCCTCGTAAGCTATAATTTAGAAAGATCAACTCTGTCCTCTTACAGCAGAATTGAAGAATCCCCACTGACAGGCTCACAGATGTTCTTTCACCCCTCCATCGCTGCATACTCACTTTTTGTACCACACAAACATGCAGATAACAAGGAAGAAAGTGAAGTGTATAAACCAGAAATATAGTTTAGAACCTGTTCTGTTATGTGTACATTCAGCTCTGTTTAAGCTTTTTGTGTCAGTCACCCTCTACATTGTGAGTTTCTAGAGCTTAAAGGTCTATGTCATGGTGGCACCACAGGCTTTCTTGGTACATCACAGCTCTGGGGTTGGATACCGAGGTCTGGTTAGTGTCTGTGTGAGTTTTTGGCATGTCTGTGTCCCTGTGGGTTTCCTCTGGATACTCTGGTTTGCTCCCACCTTCCAAAAACATACCAGTGGGTGGACTGGCTGATCTAAGTCTTGCTTAGGAGTGAGTGAGTGTGAATGATTGAGTGGTGTCTCTTACAGGGTGTGTTCCTGTCTTCCACATGTTCCTGGGATAGGCTCCAGATTACCACTAGCCTCACCAGGATAATCCGGTTGCTGTATCAATGACCCCTTTGTTTGCTGCATGCCTGCACTAAAAGCCCAGTAATGATTCAGCATTAAACAAGGTCAGCATTGTACTTCTTGTGATCAGAGTATGCAGCGCATGGAATCAGACACCCTTTTCAATATGGAATGCCTCCAGTATCCATATCCACTCTTGTAGATTCCTCTCTCTTCATCTCACCCCACAAGTATTTAGTTGGGTTTTAGAGAACTGTGATAGTCGTGTCAAATCATAATTTGTGTGAGTTTGGCCCATTCTTTTGTGGATTTGAATGCATGGGTTGGATCATTGTATTGCTAGAAGTTTCAGCCATGGCCTAGTGGTAGTTTTTGGCAGATGCTGCGGGGTTTCCATTTAAATATCCTGGTGCTTTAGTCCATGATAAGTCCATGATGCCAAGTAATGTACAAGGTTTCAATGCCATTTGAAAGAGATGAAGCCCACAACATCACAGGTCCTCCACCATACTTTCCAACAGTTTCTGTATGACTATTCTTCTATTCATGCCAAACCCACCATGAGTATTTGTTGCCAAAAATTTCATTCTCCTAAGACTGTAAAGTCTGGTTCCAGTCAATGTTCCAGGAGTGTCTAGCAAACTTTAAGTGCTTCTGTTTGGACATAGGTGAAAATATAATCCATATCATCATTCTGGATCACCCTCCCAACCATGAAGCATGGGGGTAAAAACATTATACTTTGGGTTCCTTTTCTGAACAGGGGATGTGATGACTGCACCGTTTGGAAGGGAGGATGGATGGGGGTCATGTATATTAAGATTTTGGGCCGTTGCTGGGTCTTCCAGCATGACAATGACCTGAAACACACAGCCAGGGCAACTAAGGAGTTGCTCAGTAAGAAGCATTTTAGTCCTGGAGTGGCCTAACCAGTCTCCAGACCTGACTCAATAGAAAATCTTTGGAGGAGCTAACACTCAGTGTTGCCCAGCGACAGCCCCGAAACCTGAAGGATCTGGAGAAGATCTGCATGGAGGAGTGGGCCAAATTCCCTGTTGCAGTGTGTGCAAATTTGGTCAAGAACTACAGGAAATCAATGTATGTGTATGTGTGTGTATGCTGTTTTATTTCAATAGATTAATGTACTTGGTGCTGGAAATGTTGAAGCTGACACTAATTCATATTTTCCCTAAAAGATTTTGGATTGCGTATGTGGAGGAAGAGAGTCAGTGAGGTGAACTGAGAATCACAGCCAACACATGTGGAGGTAAAGTGGTTTTAAGCAGATGGAGCAGGACCATATTTCACATATTTCAGCAGCTGAGTTAATATTACTTAACTAACTTTAGAGAGACTCCCCGCCTTGTAAATGTCAAGAGAAGGACAAAAGCTGTCTCCACACCTGTATATCTGCAGCCCACACATCTTTCTCACATCAGGGCAATTGTTGATTACACATAGAAGTAGATCCCAGTTTTATTAATGCCAGCTTAGGCATTCAAGCATAAATATGGCAAAACCATATCTACTGGTGTGTATTCACACCTTTTTTGATACAAAACCAACAGTAAAGCTTGAATAACAGAGCAAAGCTGTAAGTTTGTACTTAATAGGAGTCTTTGCTGGTTTAACCAAGCCCTGCTCAGATCTATACACCTCCTTATGTGGAAAACACGATAAGTGTTATGGAAACGTGTGGTGTGGAGTAAGAAGGAAGGAACATCTTAAATTGCTGAGGAGTTCATCTCATGATTGTTGCTTTACTCTCCAAGATTCCAACACAAACCCAAAATAAATATTTTATAATACATATACTTTTTGTGCGTCCTAGTGGTGTTGCATAATTTAGACCTTTGCATAAGTTGAATATTTATAAGTAAGTCACTTTGTCACAAATTGCGACATAGCAAGTAGTGCTGCACCATAAATAGACCATAGGTAATATGTGTGACCTCTTTGTCAGAAGATGGAAGTAGAGGCATTACACTAATTACACAGCACAATAATGAGTGGCAGGTGCGTAAGACGTACTATTTAAGTACGTGCCATTGTCAGAGGCACAAGTGATACGGTTCTTTGATCTGTGCGTTTAAAGCAAAAAGAAGACAAAACTAAAGAAGATCAATCTAAATGAAAAGAGTGAAGACTAGTTTGAACAGACACTAAAGGCAACGTTGAAAAGCATATGTGAAACCAGTTTAAGAAAGAGTTAAGAATAGAAAACTAAAAGAAATGGGTCAGAAGAGAAACAAGAGTTCATGAGAAAACTTGGAGAGGAAGCTCAAATACGAAGGCTGATATTTGAAGTACAAAGGTTAAGTCTAAGTGAAGCTTAAGTTTGTGAATGATGAAAGTTGGGAGAAAGTGTTCAAATAAGATTATTTTGAAACCATGAGTGGTTAAAACTTTTACTAAGAGCCAATTTTGCATGGAGTGATGGACAAGTATTTTTTCTTAAAGTCAGCAACGCTGCAGATACCTTGACAACTCATAGTCATGTGTTATGGCTAGCCACTTATTAGCTGTATAATCTACCAAAAATACATATTGGATCATTACAGCAAAGGCATTCATTAAATGACCAAAGTTATCAGTTACATTAGAATGAAGAAAAAAAATGCACACAAAAAAATGTAGGGCTTTGCCCCTCTAACTTATGCATTTACCCCGATATGATAAGTAACTCTTGTTGTAGACCAAAGTGTTATGATAGCAGGTAGCATTTTAATTGGGACCCAGTATGCGGAATAGGTGTACCCCACGACGTATAATAAGAATGGGGAAATAATGAGAAATAACCAAAAGGGG
>JAUZSU010009131.1:0-11220 GCA_034780255.1 Parotocinclus maculicauda
TTCTCCACTATTCCACACATTTATTTATTACTCTTAAAAACATGAGCTAGCAAAAACATTCCCTTATTTAAACTATTGGTTAATTTATTCCTTGGTCATATTCAATAGTAATAAATGGTCAATAATCCATTTGGTGTAGTCCTTATCAAATGTTGGGTCAAGTGCGTAAAAAGGTTAAAAAAACAAAAACACCTCTAAAATGTGCATTAAGTTTATAATCAGCTCCAAAATTCTTAGCACACTTGGAAAAGACACCCCCCACCACAACTTAAAAGCACACGTCACAATTACTGGCACCCATGCATTTTGCACTTCATGCAGCATCCGGTTGTAGCATTATTGATTTAGAATATTGGTGATTAAGTCAAATAAGTCAGATTAAGCCATTACTTGGTTTATTAAGGTCAACAATTCAGTTTAATTGTGTATAATTTAATCTTTGCCATTGCTGAATGACACAAAGAATATGGCCTCTTGCAGATTGAGAGCTTCTGATATATAACCTATGCTCAGTATAGGTTTAGCTAATTAACCACAAATACATCATTTTGACATTTTTCTTCTCCAAGTGTGCAAATACTCCTGAAGCTGACTCCTGATGAAATAATAGTAAATTGATTGATCAGAAGTCACATAAAGTGATCAGCAACAACATTCCATTAATCTCCCGTCATGCCACCAAGGCTTTGACCTGTCGAGGCTTGGACTGCACAAAACCTCTAAAGGTGTCCTATGGTTTCTGGCAACAAGACAATAGCAGCAAAGTCCTGTTAACTGTCAGGTGGAGAGTCCATGGCTTTAACATGTTTGTCCAGCACATCCCACAGATGCTCAGTCTTTTTGAAAGATTAAAATCTGGGGGAATTTTAGGCCAGGTCAACAACATGGGCTCTAAGTCATGATCCACAGACCATTCCGGGACATTTGGGAATAATTTTGCAGTTACTTGGTCAGCAAAGGAAATTCCACATGAATGCCAGAACCCAAGGGTTATTCATTTTAAACATTTACTTTCAGGGTTATACAGTGGTATTAATGTTATGGCAAACAAAAAGTGGGTCAAAAGTCACCGACATATTAAAAAAATTAAGACGGGCAGCACAATGGCTTGGTGGGTAGCACCGCTGCCTCACAGCAAGAAGGTAACGAGTTTAATCCCAGTACCAACCCTTTCTGTGTGGAGTCTGCATGTTCTCTCCGTGTCTGTGGGTTTACTCCGGGTACTCCGGTTTTCTTCCACAGTCCAAAGGCATGCGTGTGTCTCTAAAAGTGGTCCTTAGTGTGTAACTGGATTAAGCATAAGACGCTGGATGGATGGATGGATGGATAAATAAAATGACAACAAAAAAGACTAATGTGTGCGACTAAGGAATGTATCTTTTCAGTTGAAAGTGCTAGGTATTTAAGTTAAGGACATAGCGCTGTGTTGTGGTACATGGCATTTGTTGGTGCGTTAAGCTTAAGGGAAGGCTGTCTGATACTGGATAAACCTGCTGCCAGATGTCATGGCTCATCTCTAGAGCCATCAGACGTCAACCACAGTAAGTCAGAGGTAAAACTTTCCGGACTAAGCCTCCCTTTGTAAATCACACCGTGTAACTGCGTGTTACCCTGAACAGAAAAATCCCTTCAATAGTGGTACCCCTGATGTTCCCTAACATAAAAAAACCAAACCATTATACAAACATTCATGGGCCCTTGATAAAGCTTTCATTATAAAACAAACTTTACAGTACACTAATCCAAAAGCACATTCAAAAGTAAATCAGGATGAACCTTTAAAAAGCTCCATGAGATAAGAGCTAGGTCTTTGAACAGAAAAACTAATTTCTGATATACATGATCAAGTTCACTGGCAGAGCAAAACCTGAAGAAGACTGGAGTTTCGATACCTCAACAGCATCAGGCCACAGTGGAGAGGTGAACAGGAGAGGGGAGTGTAAAGAAAAGGTCCATATCTTGAAAGCAAGCCTCTATTATTTCAGCTACACGTGTGAGTGGGACAAGGAGTTGTGCAGTGACCGTCTGTTTCGGAACGGCAGGAACCACAGGAGCTTCCAGCGTGTGCCAAACACTTCAGCCAGTGACTGCTGCCAGGACCGCCGTACACCGCTGTGAGATGGGCACAAAACGGACTAGATTACTGATAAATATCTTAAAGCAGTGTACTGTATATTAAAGTCCCTGCACTGATGAGTTTGGAGTGCACAACAAAAATTTAAATCACTAAAACTGGCAAATAAAGCTAGACACGTTTCATGACAAAAGTTATGTTAAATAAGACTTACATTCCTTCTGAAGAGTGGGACATTTTCTCTATAGTAGTTGTGTCCTGTCAAAAAAGAAGAGAGTGGATATGAAGAGTAAATAAACACCCAATTTGTCAAAATTATGACTAAAAGAAGAAACGTGGATATTTGGTTATTTTTTTCCAATTACTGTGGAGGCAAATTTAAATACTGAATTTTTGCCCCCACCCAACAATCCCACACTGTGAATGAAAGACTCTACAGCACGCATCAAGACAAAGAAGAGACAGTGAAGCTGTCAGCAGTGAGAAGCCCCTGGTGCCCGCTTCACCTTGCCAAGTTGGCAGGGGCACGAGGGGCATCTGCATGGAAACAATATGCCCGCGTGAGTCAGCCTACTGAAATAACCCCCTGCACACCAGGTGAGGGACGAGACTACCCAAATAAGGGACAAAAAAATAAACACTGCAGCCGATTATGTAAATGAGGAGATTGCTCTACCACTGTGGAACCTATTTGTGGGGAAATTAAGTGTGACTGATGGAGCCTACCAAACAGTTTACAATAATGCATGTGTATTGATAATTAGAAACGCACATTTCTACCAGTCATAGCCATTTCATACCCATAAAATAATTCTCCCTGACAGATAGCAATCTGGAAAGATAAAGGTTAATATTTTAGCTTTTAAGCGTTTACATGATTTTCTGAGATAGTCTCCTTTAGAACTGTTCATATTACATCAAAGGGCAGCTTAACATGCTTGAAGGTGAATGCTAACTAACTAGCAAACAGATGCTTGCAATTGGGTAGTGTTCAATAGAGAGCAGTAGCAGTTATTTCTCTTGAATCTCTGGGTATTCATATACAGCACTGGAATAAAATAATATAGAGAGCACTCTGAATTTGCTTGAAATCAACATGTATGCATATATGGCAGTAATTCAATTCCAGAACATGATCAATTCCAACACACAAACACACACAAACACACACAAACACACACACAGAGGTTTACTTAAGGTACTGATTAAGTAATTACCTGAACCAAATCTTATTTACTGAAGAAAAGTACAAAATAGATGAAAGCTGGAAATAAAATATTGATTTCTGGACTTCTTTATTTATCATTATTACTTTTATTAATTGAGGTCTGAAAACACTTAGTCTTCTTTGTTATTTTTGGCCAGTTGTTGTTTACAGCGAATTAATGCTCTGGACAAAATGAGTCAAAAGTAGGGACAGGAAAAGGTTTTTTAAGGAACCGTGAACAAATGTGTAATTACTGACAAAAATTGAAAAAAGCTACCAGATTACCATTCTAATAAATAACTCCAAACCTAATAAAGCATAATACATAGTAGGATTGTGGGGTCGTAGTTGTCCCCATAATTTAGTTATTTAGCAGAATCTCTCATTCTCAATGATTTACAATGGATACATTCTTACAATCCAACCCAAGAATTTGGGAGATAAGGGCATTGCTTAGTTTCCCAACATCGTGAGATGAGCCCTGGACCTTCAGGTGCAGCAGTACCATAACTGCTTTGCCACTGAGGTCCTATAGAGGTGAAGAAAATGATGTTAGTTATGAAGTTTGGATTTTAGGCTATTTTCATGGCAGAACTGGTTGTGAGGAAGCTTGCCAAGTGTACAAGTGACAATACAAACTGTCCATAAGAGTATTCAGGGGCAAAGTAAACATTTCATGTACTACTCCAATAACCCCATTAAATGACAATTTCTCCTAGATTGCATGCAACATTTTGTATACAGATCTCTCTGCAGATATGCATGCAATGTGAGACATGGACTATGGAGAGCGAAAGGATTAAATGGTAAGAAAAACAGCTTTTGGAGTTAAACAAATGACAGTAACCCACAATGGAAAGTAAGTGCCCCGGATAACTGTCATTTGGGTGCAGCCAAGCTTTAGGCACTGGTTCTTCAGTGCTTAATTGTCTGCATCAATGTTAATTGTGAAGCAACGAGAAGAATATGCAGAGTATGGAAACAGCGAGGCGTGAAAGAGAGGAGATGCATTATTCAAGACCTTGTCGAAGCTCAATTGCACCTTTTTTCATTTCACTTCCATAAAACAAAAGCTTACAATGAATTTAAATATACAGGAAAACATACAGGTATATGCAGCATGACGTCAGTTTGCATACAGTACAGGTCAGTGGTCTGATAAGATTACTATTCTTATTATTAATGCTATTAACTTATGTAATCCATATATTACCTTGTTATAGATATAAATGGTGCAACAAGTTAACAACTTTTGTTATGCACCAGGAAACATGACTCATACAAATTTTATAACGATACATTGTGATACAATGCATATTGTAATACATTGTGATATTGCACATGGTTCACAGAAATATTAAAACAGCTGAAAAACAAATTACAGTGTAAAATCAGAGTCATCTTATGACCTCTCAGCAAATTGCATCAAAACCCTGTACTGCAGGATCTACTGGAGTGGAGATTGTAGTTTACATCCCATTCAAAATTGTAAGCAAAAATAAACATTGCAACGTATTACTATCAGTGGTGGCTGCTGGTCTTTCAAAAGAGTGGAAACCGTCAGCTTACATCATAAACTTTGACAATATATTTTATATGTAAATTCTGCCCTCCGTTCCTGTTCAACAAAGAACTAACCAGTCGAGTTTCGAGGCAATGGAGGAAAAAAATTTAAAAAAACTGTACCATGGAGTCTCATTGAAGTGAATAGACGCTCAGCTACTACGGGTAAATGGACTGAACATAGACCATTAAGGAAAAATTTCTTTAAATCTACCGCATTGAGGCAATGGGAATGCATGAGAAGTTGACAAAATTGAGTCAGTCGATTTGTGATAAGTAGCTGATTCTGATGGAACTCGTCTTCGAGGTGAACATATTCTAAAGGTTTTGTCAAGTAAATTCTTCTCCAATCACCTTTAGCTGCTCCTTGAAATGACATTAAGTGGTTCCAAAGAGAATCTGACTTGCAACTGTCTTGACTTAAAACTGACTGGAAATGTCATGTGATTGGGGAGAATTAGATCTAGGTGGGACCTGCCTACAATTAAAACTAGAAAGTAATTTGGGTAATAAAATAATATGATGTGTATTTAATGAGCATGGATCCTTCAGAATATGATTACAATGAATTATCCCATCAGGGAGAGACTGGACAGAGCCAAGTGAGCATAAGTATTAAAATCGAGAGGGGATTGAGAGTGACTCACAGAAAGTATTCCAGCGACCTGAGAGTAGAAGAGACTGCTCATTCCTCCAAACATTATCAATCCCATGAAGCAGGACACGCGCAAGAGCGCCAACTCGTGATGCGATGCAAACTGCTCCTAGAAAACGAAATAACAGAATGTATAGGCAGAAACAAAATATCACAAGCACTCAAGCATCCATTATTTCATTCCAGCAATTTGCACATACACACTTAAAAAAAGGATTCTCTACAGGGCTAGTTAGAAGCAACTGTTGTTCCTAGTTGTGATTCAGTGCTTTATATTTATTTGTCCGGCTTGAGGCTATTCCTGTGTCTTTATCAATCCATACACGAATTCCAGTTCAGCATATTCCACCCAACACTGAAAAGTCCCTATTTCCAAAAGATAACACCCCTATCTCTTCAGCACAGGCACTTCTGTGTGTATTCACCCTGCCGCTCACTTAGCTGGGTTTCGTTTACCTACGCACAATGTGGCAAAACAAAAACAGGAAATGAGATACAGGAGCTGGTGCCAAGGAGATGGCTCAGTTGTTTCAGCTGTCATTGTAAATACATTGATTAGCCTAAGCGAGAACAAGTGAGAATAAATTAACTGTTAATGTAGAGTGGGCATGAAGAAGAGACATGTAAGCTTAGTCCAGACAATTTATTGGTCCTTAATCTAGAACTATAATGCACTGACTTTTAGGGTGAAAATACATATAGAAATATATAGAGGCTATAATTTTTACAATACTCTCTATACTGGGTTTGTAACTGAATAATTACTCCTGGGGTACTTTCCTTAATGGTTTCTTTAGCACAGAAGCATAGCCATTCGAGACTTTCACATTTCAAATCTCCCCTTCTGCCACATTCCAAAAAAGATGTCCTAATAGATTCAGATATGGTGACTGGGTCATTGAAGAACACTGAACTCATTGTCATGTTCATGAAACCAGTGCAAGACATTTGCTTTTTTGACATGATGCATTATTACGCTGGACATAGCCATTACATAAGCAGCAGTTATGAAGGGATGCACATGGTCAGCTACAATACTTAAACAGGCTGTGACTGACTGATATCAAAGGCCTCAAAATGTGCAAGAAATACAACTTGACCAGCCCAAATTGTTGACACAAAGGCAGGTTGGGTCCACATATTCATGGTGCTCAATTATTGTTTATTTGTGTATTTATTTAACATTGAATCAGCATCTATGGATATTCCTGATGTGAGCAGAGACACACTCACATTAGGGCCAATTTAGAGCAACCAATTAACTTGACACACCCCACCAATCTCTGGGAGAAAACTGGAGAAATGGGGAGGAAAGCAGAGTATGAAGAGTAAAGTAACACAGACACAGGAAGAAATTCATAGAGGCAAGAACCAGTTTAAAGCTGTTGGCTTGACCCAAACTTCTGTGTCAGTCCTGTAGCTAGAGACACTGTCACTAACATTAATTAAATTCTGCTTTAAACACAGTTCCAACTTAAAACTGTGAACAGTTTGTTTATTACAGTGTGTGCTGACACACACTGATGACGAGGATGTTAGATTTCAGTTGTGTGCCAGTGCTACTCTGAAGTGCATTTCTCTTCCTATTTAGCGTAGGGTGCAGTGAAGGGAGCAGTGATATGGTGTAATTTGGGTTACAGCAATGTCTTCAGCATCCAATTAAAGTAACAGTTTTATTTTAAAAAATGATCTGTATGCTGTCATTTATAATTCATGGATTGAAAAAGTAGGCAAGTCACATGTTTATAAAAATCAGAAATTGGAAAGCCTTAGCTTTCAGTTCTCGGCTGACATTCACATCAAGATTTAAGGTCTTGTGCATTCTGAGATGCTTTTCTGAACATCACATAAAGACAGGGGGTTTAGTATGTGTAATAATAGCTTTTCTTCCAACTCGAACTTGTCTCACTATTCTCCATTGATCTTTTTCACCAACAAACGCACTGGATGCTTTTCCGCATTACACAGTTCTAAACAAAATCTAGAGATTGTTGCAGACAAATATCCTAGCTGTTAAAATAATATTTAAAACGGCCTGTGTGGAATGGTCCTCCATCCCATTCTGATGGTTGTGCAGCACATTAATTGAAACTGCTGGCCAGTATCTGCATAATTTCATGCACTGTACTGCCACATGCTTGGCTGATCAGATAACTACATAAATGATCAGATAACTGCATAAATCAGATAAATGCATTAACTCCGGTATAGAATTGTTATTTGGAGTAGATGTTTTATATTGATGTTTAAAGCATTGCTGTGGAACCTTGGAATTCACATGCCTCTAGTCTAACAATTTGGACATCAAACAGTCTATTTCAATTGTTTTGCACCTGAATCCAAACAGAAATTCAGACTTCGAACATGGGAACCCAAATCTATTCATCCATCTATTTATCTAAATATCAGTAGGTGGCAATAACGCACCAACTTATTCTTGCTTTTAATTATTAATTACAGAGGAATATAGAATAAACAATCATTTGTGGGTCTGGAAAGGATCTATCCTATTTACATGACTTCTCATGATGAAATTGAATTCAAACAAATTTGAACAGCCTTCTGGAACCAATAAAATTCAAATTATGAGATTCCACTCTAGTTAAAATAAGTTAAGTAAAGAGGGAATTTAGCTCAGATAAAATTGATTAACTGTCTGCCTGTCCTTTCTCATCTCAACATACTCTGGCATCTACATTTCCTCCTCTTCTGCTCTCTCCAGCTGTGACACACTAAAAGGTTAAAGATTGAGACTTTTTCCTCTGACCAAGATAAGCATTGCCTATCCCAAAATTCACTGCTTGCATCCAGAAGTGCACACTTTACAGCCACAAGTCCATTGCAGGGCATGAGAGGATAATCCCTCCCTCACTTGCAGCCAGCCTTGCCTAAGTGATGCCTTCAAGTGTGACAGAATACATGCTTTTTAAAAGAAATATTTCCTTTAACTTCAGGTCAGATTTTAAATTAGAAATTAAGCAAGTTCACACTAATCTCTTTATGAGCCATCTCACAGTGCAAATTCATTTTAGGTGGTTAAAGACTTCATAGCTAAAGGTTTGACATAGAACTAGAACCTCCTGAAAAGTTTAAGGTGACACATGAAAGCAGATACAGCATAAAACGAACGGCATGCTTTCACCTTATCTGCTGAGGCCAAAGGCTGGAAGTAATAGTAATGACAGAAGTCCAGCACAAGAGTGTACAGACTCAGGACCTGTGTGTAGAAGCACAACTGAAGAAAGAGCCAGTGGTTGTCCTCTCCAACACAGTTATTAATCCTGCAAAACAGACAGATAAACAGTGTTCCTACATATAATAAAAATACAATCCCAATTCCAATCTAAATTAATGAAAATAAACAGCCCAAATCATACGTCAAATTATTAAATAAATTATAAATTTTAGCAAAATAATTTTTTTATTTTGAACAAATTATATAAATAAAGCAAGAACAGAACTTAAAGAAAATCAGGAGAGAAGCCAGTGGAGAAGTCAAAGCTTAATTCAAATAGATGTAAAAAGATACTGGCACTTCCCATCCCCCACCCCCTTCCTCTTTCTGGGCCATTACAGGTGATGACAGAGAGTCACGATTTGCTAAGTCCAGACAGACTATGGCCTTCTTCACTCATACAGTACCACTCAGCTTTGGGCTAGTGGTCACATGCTTCACTGGTTATCCGATAGCTCCACCAGTTTACCTTTCTAAAGAAGCATTATTAACTTTAACCACATGCATACTGTCCTCCAAAAACACACCCCTGTCTGAAAATTGGGGTCCCTTAAGGTTACGAACTCATGTGCATGCAAGTTCACTCTCAGATAAGGATGTCAAGCTCTGGATCCTCATTTTGTCTTTTGTCATGGAAGCTAAAGAATCATCACCATAAAATCAGCATTTAAATGAGCAATGGATCACATTTGCATATTTCTCCACTAATAAATATGCTTCTAGGTTGCATTTATCACAAAATGTAATGCAATGATTTTCATAATCAGGATAACAATTTGACTGAACAGTTGAATCACAATCTGATGATCCAGGTTATCTCATGATTTCACGATAGTCCAAAAACACCTTTTATTGAATCTTTCTCTTTTCTTCAAATAAATGCATGTTGTTGTTTAGGTCAGGTGACTTTAGAGGAAAGTCCATGACAGTGAGTACTGCTAAATCATTTTAACTTTTCCAGTGTGTGTTGGATATTTATCCTCAGCAGTATGAATCCTTATCCACAATGGCTCAAACATGGATTGTAGCTCAGTGATCACAAAATGAAACAACTGTTCAAAGATGCCCAATGGTCTTAACAGCTCAATACCACTCCTGCTACGCCAACTGACCAGAGGAAAAGCACACATCTCTTCAAACTACTTCACATATAAAAGATTGTCTGACATTCCATAATGCTTTTAGTTAAAATAAATGTAACTACTGGTTCATCTGCATTCTTTTTGCATCCCACATAACACCAGAGACACAATTTCACATCGGAAATTGTTTGTCATTCACTTTAAATTCTGCCATTGTTATAATAAAAATGTCATACAAGGCAAGTTGAAAAGAATTAGGCAAGTTGCTTACAGTTACATTCAAATTAGTCACATTATTGAACTTTTTTACCCAAAGATCAGAGTAAAGTATGATCAAAGTTTAGGTTAATTGAAATACATTTTAATAGTGACCTTTTTTTTCTGGTCAATTCTGAGTGAGTAACAGTGCAGTACGTGATATGTGAACGTTCTACCATAAATGTTCTACCATAACTTCAGCAGTCACAAGTGCACTTAATTTCCCAAAGCTCCAGCTGTCTTCACAGCAATGTGAATATTTAAAATGTACTTAATTTAATTTAACTTAAAAAAGATTCAACGAGTAAGCCGTTTCTTACCAGGGACAGTGATGGTCCATGCGCCGAACACAGTGTCCACAGCGGCTGCAATGGTGAGAACGCTTCGGCCTCATAAGGTTGCATTTGTTGCACAACTCCCATTGATCTTGTTCTAAAATGAATAACAGTGGGACAAATTTCACAGGACCACAACTGAAATTAAACATCAGAAGAGATATAACAGATGTCACTTATACATAAATGCACACTGTACATCAAGTCTCCGTTTAAGTCTCCTGTATTTGGGTATCAGTAAGAATCAATGTATTTTAGATAATAATTCAGGATGATAATTCAGGGTGACAGGAACACAATAAGAACTTACCAAATACAAAACAATATACAAATATATAGCTCAATCTAAAAAAGTGCTACTGATCAATGGCATATGTGCAGATTAATATAAACCGATTAACTGAATTAGAAGCAACTATCTAGATTAAATAAAACTGGGTGTAGGAAAACCGTTCTACATGGCAATGGTAGGACTATGGTAGGCTCTAGCAGTTTAACATGATGATTAACCTGCATAAGTTCTTTTCTTTTAAGCTGAAATTTTGCAGTATCCACGTGTGGAGAGACACTTTTGTACACATACAAACAATCAGAGCAAGAAACACTACTTATTTCTCTAGCAATTTATTTTTATTTATTTGGCTTCTGTAACATTGCTATCGGCATCAGTGGCCACGTAAGCGACACATACAAGGTTATACCCGTACACAAGTTCATATCAACACCAGTCACAAATATATACACAAGTCAATGCCAATTTGGAGTAATCAATTAACCTAACACGCATGTCTTTGGACTGTGGGAGGAAACC
>JAUZSU010009142.1:0-11220 GCA_034780255.1 Parotocinclus maculicauda
GTAGAATTTTGAGGAAAGAGATTAATTTAATACAATTTGGAATAAGGCTGTAACGTAACAAAATGTGGACAAAGTGATGCGCTGTGAATACTTTCTGGATGCACTGTAGAACACTATATAATAAAGGTCTTGGTTACTACACGGTTTACCTCGCCCCACAAAAATACAACCCCAATTCCAGTGAAGTTGGGACGTTGTGTAAAACATAAATAAAAACACACTACAATGATTTGCCAATCCTTTAAAGCCCATATTCAATTGAATACACTACAAAGACAAAATATTTAATGTTCAGAAGGATAAACTTTATTGTTTTTTTGTACAAATATTCACTCCTTTTTAATTTTATGCCAGCAACACGTTCCTAAAGGGTTGGAACAGGGACATGTTCACCACTGTTACACCACCGTTCCTTTTATACAACACTCAATAAGCATTTAGGAACTGAGTTACCATTTGTTACCATTTTTGCTTGAAGTACTTCAGTTGCTCAACAGTCCGTGGTCTCCGTTGTCGTATTTTGCACTTAATAATGTGCCACACATTTTCAATTGTAACACGTGCAGAATGTGGCTTGACATTCTCTTGCTGAAATAAACAGGGACGTCTCTGAAAAAGGCTTTGCTTGGATGGCAGCATATGTTGCTCCAAAACCTGTATGTACCTTTTAGCATTAATGATACCTTCACAGGTGTGCAAGTTACCCATGCCATGGTCACACAACATTAGAGATGCTGGATTTTGAATTTTGCGCTAATACCAATCCAGACAGTCCTTTTCCTCTATGGCCTAAGGGAAACACAATGTCCATGATTTCCAAAGTCTAAATGTGGACTTGTCAAACCACAGGACACTTTTACACTTTTCGTCAGTCTGTGTGTTTCTGGGTGTTGTTGATATATGGCTTTCGCTTTGCATGGTAGAGTTTTAACTTGCACTTGTAGATGGAGTGATGAACTGTGTTACTGATAATGGTTTTTTGAAGTGTTCCTGAGTTCATGTGGTAATGTCCATTATAAAATGATGTCGGTTTTTAATTTAGTGCCATCTGAGGGATCGAGGGTCACGGGCATTCAGTTTTGGTTTTTGGCTTTGTCGCTTACTTGCAAGGATTTCTCCAGATTCTCTGAATCTTTTAACGATATAATGGACTGTAGATGTTGAAATCCCTAAATTCCTTGCAACTGCACATTGGGAAACGTTGTTTTTAAATTGGTGGACCATTTACTCACGCAGTTGAGCTTGTGAACGACTGAGCCTTTCGGGGATGCTCCCTTTATACCCAATCATTACACTCACCTGTTTTCAATTAACTTGTTCACCTGTGGAATGTTCCAAACAGGTGTTTAATGAGCATTCCCCAACTTCCCCTGTCTTTTGTTGCCCCTGTCCCAACTTTTTTGTAACGTGTTGCAGGTATCAAATTTAAAATGAGTGAATATTTGCAAAAAAATAGTTAGGGAGCTGTACTCAGCATGCCATTTTGTGATGCCATTCTACTCTGTACTCCGTATGGCTTCTAGCTACGAACATAAATTTATTCATTCATTCGCATTTTGAACTGCTTAATCCAGATCAGGGCAACAGGAAGCTACGGCAGCACAGGGTGCAAGACAGGAGCAATCTTAGACAGGGGGCAAATCCATCGCAGGTAGCAGCGAACAGTTTTCTAGAATTTGCACTATTGCTACTTGATCAGGACTGTTATGTATGCTAATCAAATAGTAATTTTTACCTGATTTGTCTTTGCCAGTCATTTTCTCCTGTGCAGAAGTGCTCATCTGTTTGAGCTCAGAACGCATCCTCAATGACTCAAAACAAGCCACTCTTCATTCCCTGGTTGAAACAGCAGATAGACAGTGGAAGATACCCCGGTGTTAACTGGGTCAACCAGGAACACACACAATTCAGCATTCCATGGAAACATGCTTTGCGCCAGGACTCGAACAGTGATGACGTCCTTGTATTTAAGGTAAATACCTGCTTGTCTCCCAAACAGTGGTCTGCTTTTATACATTTGATTTCATGAATTTATGAATTAATAGGGACGGGGGAGAAATCAGTCAAGTCAAATTTATTACTGTTGCACTTTTCCCAATGGAGTTTTATTTCAAAGCAGCTTTACAATTTTATATTCTAATATCTTAATCCCAAACTCAGCAAGACTGTGGTGGCAGTGGCAAGGAGAAACACCTTAAAGATTATAAGGAAGCAACCTTGGGAGGATCAAGGTAGCTTAGATGTTCTATATAGGAATTAAAATAATTGATCTAGTGTAGTTCATACAACAGAAACTAAGTAACTATTATCAGATAAAATATGAATATCAGCATCGTTTGGTCATTTAGTCATCGTTAGTCACAGAGTCTTTGCAGGATCCTGCGTCTTCAGCAGGAAAAACCTTGGTGACACCTCATTCCCAGTCAGCCGGAGGATGGAGTGAATTACTGCCCTTGGTCATGGCCCAGGCATGGTAGTGGTGTAGCTGAAACAGAGAAACGTCTTAGAGAGAATTTAGTTATTGATTAATTACACAGAGAATTAACAATAACTAATGCCATCTTTTGCATGAAACTCCGGCAGCATTAACTGTAGCAGCGTAGCTAGAAAGAGGAGAACCAGAAGGTAAGACATGAAACATCAGCAATTCACCTCCCCAGCAATCAACAAACCTGAATGATCATACAAGGAGGCAAGAAAACAGAAACCCAGAATCCCAGATCACCGTAAATCTCTTTAACTGTGAACTACCAGCTCTGCTTTTAGTCTAAAAACAAGGAGCCACAGCCCAAGATCAAAGAGACCGAAGCCAAAGGTCAGGGCATGACAAAGCAGGCAGGTCAGACATGATCCCAGACTCCATCCTGAGTAACCTGAGCCATGCGTTACAGTCTAAATCTAACCAAAAACCCGAGTAAATAAGAATGTTGTAGCCTAGACTTTAAAATTTGGAAAGAGTCTGAATCTCAAACTAAAGTGGGGACTTTATTTCATATTGGGGGTGGGGCATGTATTAGAGAGCTTTTCCCCTTGCTATGACTTTTTTAATTTTAGGAACTAAAATCCTGCACCTTTCGAATGAAGTAAACAAGCTGGATTCCAAGACTGTAAGAGTTTACTCAGACAACAGAGGGCTGTGCCATGTAGAGCGTTATACACTTAACCCAATGGATCCTTGTATTGTCAGAGTGAAATCTTTATGCTCCCTAGCAAATTGAAGCGGTTTTTTGCCGGTCAGAATCACTGACGAGTGGTTTTCTTAAAGCTACTCAGCTGTTTAGTTCCAATCCCTTGAGTTCCCTTTGCATTGTATGTTTGGAATTATCTTACTTACTATTAAACTCACTCCTGAATTCTACTCTTGTTTTTCTATAATTTGATTTCACCAAAAGTTCAAGTGATCGTCGCTCACAATCGTTCATTTTTTCCTGACTACATTCCTTCCTCAAAAATGATCTTTCACCATCACCAAGCGCAAAGCATCAGATGCAGTTGTGTAAAGCACAATGCCACTGGACTCTAGAGCATTGGAAACTTGTTCTCTGGAGTGATGACTCACGCTTTTCCGTCTGACAATCTGGACGAGATATGGACGAGTCTGTGTTTGGTGGTGCCAGAAGAACTGTACTTTTCTGACTGCATTGTGCCAGGTGTAAAAACTTTGGAGGGGGGGTTGGTGTGAGGTTTATTTTTTCAGAAGTAGTTCCAGTTTAAGGAACTTTTAATGATTTTGGACAATTTCATGTTCCCAACTTTGTGGGAACAGATTAATGATGGCCCTTCCTGTTTCAACAAGACTGCACACCAGTGCACAAAGCAAGGTCAGTAAATACATGGATGAGCCAGATTGGTGTAAAAGAACTGGACTGGCCTGCACAGAGTCCTGACCTTAACCCAACAGAACACCTTTAGGATGAATTGGAGCCGAGATTGTGAGCCAGGCCACAGTGTCTGACCTCAGAAATGCACTTCTGAAAGAATGGCGTTTTAAATTCAAATACACAAACACCTAAACCTCGTGGAAAGCCTTCTTAGAAGAGTTAAAGCTTGTTGTAGTTGCAAAGGTTGGACCAACATTATTACTAAACCCTATAGATAGACCCTATAAGAATGGGATGTCACTCAAGCTCACAGATGAGCGAATACTTTTGGCAATTTAGTGTCAAAATACACCAAATGCAGAGAGGGCCAGAACTAAACACTAAACCTTTTATGAAGTGTTCATACACTAAATAACTAGTCACAAAGCAGTAAGACAGGTTATAAATAACTGGACAGAAAGAAGTTCTCTGTGTTCATTTTTTCTCACTGTTCTTTTTATGGCCATAAAATAGGCATGGGCACAGACAAGCGCCAGCTTTGAAGGCGGGATCCAAGGTGACCCTTCTGTGTGGAAGAGAAACTTCAGAAGCACCCTCAGAGCTCGAGGTTTCACGGTGGCCTTCGACCACAAGAATGACGCTGCCAACCCTCATAAAGTCTACAACTGGCCAAACGAATCAAAGACGAGGAGTGAGACAGGAGGTGTGATACTAGGGCATTACAGCCTTTATTGACTGGTGTACATTCTTGGTGACCAATATGTTTACATTTAGTTTGTCTCATTATAGGAGAGTTAAAGCTAATCTGTACTATGGCTTTAGTGTTATATAGTTGGTACAGGCGGTTTGCCTGGTGTTTGCTAAACTACAGTGGCACATAAGTAATAACTGTAATGCTAAATCAGCCCTCATCAATGCCATAAATGGCACAAAGTTATAATTTGGTGCCCTAACCTCAACCCAGGGTGCACTGTGACTTGAGAATTTATGAAAAAGGAAAAAAAACTTAAACACACCTGAACAGAGGTTTGACAGGAAACTCAATGTAAAGTACTGGCTCAGAGTTTTAAGAACCAGACACAGAGTTAAGGTCACAGCGAGGAAAGACCTCTATTAGGATTATTTATAGATCATAATGATATATAAACAGTGATGGATAAAGGACCTGAAAGCTAGAAAATTACTTTGGTCAAAGTTAAAGTGAGGTCTCAGAAATAACAGAAAAAGTCTTAAAGCATCTGTTCTTTACTGTATGTTAATTATTGAAAGTAAAAGTATATGAACTTCTGTTAATACAAAAATCAGAATATTTGACAAAATTATGATGTTTACATTTTAAACCCTGTAAACTACAGTCTAAATTGAGCGTACTTTACACTTAATGAAGAACAAGGTTTTCATAATCAGAAATGTTATCTGAACGACTTAATGCTAATTCTGATAATTAACATTAATTAATAACATTATTCTTTACTTATTTATTTTACCTTACCTCAGTGTGTTTCTTGAGGTTGGATGGGGATTTTAAATGCCAGTATTTCTGTATGTTTGGATACAACCTTGATAGACACTTAGACATCTTGTATGAGTCATCGTACATTCATTCATTTTTCCCCCTTAAAAGTCTAGTTGGGATTGCAGGTGAGTCCAGTAACGGCCCAGTCATCGGCCATCGTCATAGGGCGTACGGCTGGTACAGTCCTAGACAGGTCGCCAATTCATTGTAGGACACACACTCATACAATCACACATACATTTTAGAAACACCAATTAACCTCAGGAGCACAATTGGCCGAGGTCTGGATCGGACTGGGGAGCTGTGATTCCACTCTGCCTTCCCTGAATTAGCTTTCACTCAAACATAAAAAACTGTTCTTGCACATATGGCCACAGGTGTTCATCAGTGTCCCATGCTAATGTCGTCTCTACCATCTGACATGTCTGAACCTCAAAATGTATCCACAGCTTGGAGAGGACGTTTTTAATTGATATTAATATGCTCACCAACCAGTGATTTTCGATCACAAATTCACCAAACCTGCTTGATTGTATTCTGTCAAAGATCTTGCAGCAGTTTTATTTGTGATTTCCGACGTAACGAAGGGGCTTAGGTCAAATGTATTGGAGTAATCGTGAAAGTTACTCAAAAAAATACTTGTGTACTATATTAGTACTTTGTTACATTACATAACTGTATATAAGATATATAAAGTGTTAATATTAATATATTACACAATCACCAGTCACTTTGAGTACACCTGTTTGTTTTTAAACTCATTGTCCATTTTATTATACTATTTTAAACTATTATTATACTATTTAGGTGGCTGATTATTCTCTGCACTGCAGTGACACTGATGTGGTGATGGTGTGCTGGTATGAGTGGATTAAACACCGCAGTGCTCCTTGAGGTTTGAAACACCTCAGATTCACAACTGGACCAAAAATAGTCCACTAACCAAAAACCACCAGCTTCCTGTAGGCAGTATCTTGTGAGCAACAGCAACAGCACATGACCTACAGCCACTGAATCCTTGCATTGTCAAAGTCTAATATTGGAGTGGTTTTCTTAAGGCTACTCTGTTATGACTGTTTAGTTCCAATCCCTTGAGTTCCCTTTGGATTCTGTGTTTGGAATTATTTTACTTACTATTAAACACACCCCTGAAATCTACTGTTGTTTTTCTACAATTTGATTTCACCAAAAGTTAAAGTGATCGTTGCTCACAATTGTTAATTTTTTTCTGACTACATTCCTTCCTCAGAAATGATCTTTCACCATCACCAAGCGCAAAGCATCAGATGCAGTTGTGCAAAAAAAAAAAGACGTTTTTTCGTCTGGCAATATGATGGATGAGTCTGGGTGTAGTGGTGCCAGGAGAACGGTCTTTTCTGACTGCATTGTGCCAGGTGGACAGTTTGGAGGGGGGTTGATGTCCCCTTAGTTCCAGTAAAAGGAACTCTTAATAATTCAGCATACGTAGAGATGTTGAGGTTTTATGCTCCCAACTTTGTGGGAACAGTTTGGGGATGGCCCCTTCCTGTTTCAACATGACTGCACACCAGTGAAAATACAGTAATTACATGGATGAGCCAATTTGGTGTGGAAGAACTTGACTGACCTACAGTCACTGACTTTGCATCTAGGGGGACACTGTTGTGTCTGATCCGCTCATACCAGCACAACACAAACTGACAAACCATCACCACATCAGTGTCACTGCAGTGAATGACCCAGTACCCAAATAGTACCTGATCTGTGCTGGTCCTATTGGGGTCCTGCCATTAGAGAACAGGGTAAAGGGATGAGTCAAGCATTTAGAGATACAGATGGACTACAGTCAGTAATTGTAGAACTACAAAGTGCTCCTATATGGAAGGGGAACTGATCAAATGGACAATGGGAGTAGAAACAAAGAGGTGTAAGTAATAAAGTGATCGTGAGTGTATATGTGGGTTTATTTATCTAAAGTTGTAGGAGAGGGGGAGTGTTGGTCTGTGTGCACATGTGATTCCACTTGAAAGCTTGTGAACTGTGTGGAATTTGCTATATTTCGGTGCAAATATTTATGTACCTTTATGAACATCATCATCTTTTCGCACAAGTTCTAAGAGCAGATAAAGAGAAGTGAGAAAATAGAAGAGAATATCAAGGATAATATTACACAACCATGGTGTGCTTGGCAGTGTTGCAAGGAGAAATCTACTGATCTCCAGTCTGAACATGCTGCCCTTTATAGTCCTTTTGTTACTGGGAGCCTTTTTTGCTGCATCTCTGCCAGAAAAGCTTAATATTGTTTATGAAACAATGGATTCTGAATTACCAGCAATTTCTACATGAAAATGTCATGATCTCAGTCTGTGAGCTAAAACTGTAGTGCTTACAGAAATTAGGGGATATTTCAAATATCCGATGATGGGGTATCCCCTGATCCATCTGGGTAGTGTAGTAATTCTACAAAAAATAGTTAACGAAGGCTATAAAGAATGTTTCGGAATGGCTATGTTAAAGTACTGACCTTAATCTAATATAAACACGGTGGAAGCAGATCATGTGAGGAAACCGACCAACATCCCAGAAGTGAACTAAAATGGGCCAAGTTAATGTGCAGGACTGGTCAACAGTTACCACAAGCATTTACAGTAGTAACACTTATTGCTGCACAAGGGGTCAAACCAGATACTGAAAGCAAAGCTTCACATACATTTGTGACTCAAAGATATGTAACTTAGGATCATCTTTTTTAATAAACTAAAAAATGTCCACGTTTAATATTTTTGTCTGATTTGTTTAATTAGGGTCTGTTTCTGCTTTTAGGACTGGTGTGAAAATCTGATGATGTTTAAAGGTCCAAGTTATGCAAAAATCTAGAAAGGGTTCACAAATTTTCAAGCACCACTGTATATGAAGGAGGTGGAGGAAAAAAAGCAGGAATTGGACAAGAAACTGAACCCAGAATTGCATCTATAAATGGCTTCTTATTATTCTGTATTACACTGCTCACAAAAATATGGGGATGTTTTAGAATGAATACGAAGAGGATCCCACGAGAACTGCTGGACAGTCTGATCCTGTCCATTCCCCGTCACTGTCAGTGTGTTTTGGCAGTCTTGGGTGACCATACACCCTACTGAACAGTCAATGGGGGGTCACTCTCATCCACTTTAACATGCTTCTGTTTACCCCATGAATAGATCACTTACTACTCAATCACAATAATTACGTTTGCATTTCACAACCATGATAAAATAACTTTTCAATTGCATTTCTGATGAGCTTGTTTAATAAGATAAAATCAAATGCTTTTTTTAATCGCTTCATATTCATTTTGTAATATCTCCTAATTTTTGTGAGCAGTGTATTGTTATTCTGTATTATAAGTTATTTGCCATCCCTAATCAGGAAAAAAAAAACTTAGAACAGTATCGAAAATGCATGTAAAAACACAAGTGTTCCTTATATTCACTTTTACTTTTATTTTATTTCAGACAGCATGAACCTGAGATATTTCATGTTTTTTTCTGGTCAAATTTTCATGTGTTAATAAACATCCATTATTGCATTTCAGACCTACAACACATTCCAAAAAAGTTGGGACGGTAAAGCATTTGCCACATTGTGATGTTGTCATTCCTGTTCACCACACTTAAAAGAGGTTTAAGCACAGAGGAAACCAAGTGGTTTAGTGTTTCGGGTGTTATTTTGTTCCATTCCTCTGTGTGTAGCACCGTCACCTCACAGCAAGTAGATCCTGGGTCCAATCCCAGTTGTGAGGTGGCCTGGGTCCTTTCTGTGTGGAGTCTTCTGTGTGGGTTTACTCTGGGTACTCCAGTTTCCTCCCACAGTCCAAAGACATTCGTGTTAAGTTATTTAATTACTCTGAATTGGCATTGACTTGTGTGTGAATATTACTAGTTCTGATATCTTGTGTATAGATGTAACCTTGTGTCGCTGGAATAGCCCCTGATGCCGATAGCAATTCTAAGCAAACCAAATAAACAAACAATATTTCAATTACAGATAAGATATACAGTAGTACAGTGTCGTCGTTTTCACATTTTATAAAAAAAAAATTCTCCACACAATCTTAAATGGGGAAAGTACAGGACTGCATGCAGGCCAGTTCAGTATTACATGCCTTTGTTAAAAAAATACATGGTGAATACGAAAGTCTCAATTTACTTTTCTGCTTTAATGCTGCCATCACAGAAGTGTAAATGACCTTTGCCAAGTCGACCCCGCTTCTGGACATGGTTAACATGGGGCTTCTTTTGGGCACAGTAAAGTTTTAATTAGCATTTTTGAATGTAACTTTGTATTGTCGTGATTGATAAAGGTTTAATAAAGTAATTCCATGCCCATGTGGTTTTATCAGCTATTAGTGCATGTAGGTTTTTGATGCAGTGCTGCCTGATGGATCAAATATCATGTATCATCCTTTACGCACTAAAATTCCTTCAGATTTCTTGAAACATATAAATAATTTTCACATGCATTCGCTGATAAGCTGGAGAGCCTCTGGCCATTTTTAATCATAAAAGACTCAATGCTGGATCATCAAAGCTGGATCACCTGTCGAAATCACCTGTTTAAAATCACATCATTTATGTGAGCAGTGTTAAAACCACATGGGCATGGGTTTTTTAAATTACTCAATTTACATTGCTAGCTGTGAATTGCCCCTGCCCCAACTTGTAATGTGTTGCAGGCCTGAAATGTAGAAATGGATGTTTATTAACAAATTAAATGAAGTTGGCCAGAAAAATATGAAATATCTGAAGTTTATACTGTCTGCAATAAATAAAAGTCAAAGTAAATGTAAGGAAAACTGTATTTTCCATACTGTCCCAACCTTTTCTACAGTGATTGTTTACAAGATAGATTTTTATATCTAACAAAGAAGCTTAAACAGTGTGGCTTAACCATGACTGTGTAAAATTAGTTTTACACTACTACTGTAGAAGGGTAGCACCACTTCCTCACAGGAAGAAGGTCCTGGGTTAAATTCCAGGGTGAACTGAATACTCTGGTTTCCTCCCACAGTCCAAATACATGTGTTAAATTGACTTGTTTTGTGTGTGTGTGTGTGTGTGTGTGTGTGTGTGTGTGTGACTGGTCTTGAATTGAACTTGTGTATAGATATAACTTTGTGTGTATCGCTGAAATGGCCACTTATGCTGATAGTGACGTTAAAAAAGCCAAATAAACAAACTACTGCTGTTTTCTATTGGGACACGTCTTTTTAGTGATAATGTTATTGGTTTTCCGTTCTGTAGAATCTCAGGAGCTGTTGCAAGAAAATAATGTGAGTCATGTCTGTTTTGATTATGATTACTATTGTTTAAATAATTATTTACTAAAACAATTCATTTCTAAACACATAAACTGCACTGTATTTAATTTTGCATTTAAATTTTCTGTCGTGTTGCTAGAATGTAGATACTCGTTTTGAGGATTCCATCTACCTGGCAGAAGACGATTTGTTTCCAGGTTAGAAGACAAATTACACTTAAGTACAAATATTTCTGTGCATTGTATTTGTAAGTGGCTAATATTTTTTTTATAACTTATCACACTTTTTTTGGTCCTGCTTTGAAATTAAACCCATTTCTCAGATGGCGGTCAGTCACCTGACTTGGAGCTGTACCTTAGGAGCCTAAATATTGATGGAATCCAAGAAGGTACATGCTCTTTGATTACATAAATATACAGTCGATTCCGGTTAATCGGACCACATCGGGACACGATGGTTTTGATCCTAATAACCGGCTGGTCCGATTAAATGAACATGCTCTATATTACAAGATGGGACGTGCTTTGCAACATATTAAATGTTTATTAAACCTTTATTGTGCGATTTACACGTATAGCGAACGTACAAACAAGAACTACTGTTGC
>JAUZSU010009153.1:0-11219 GCA_034780255.1 Parotocinclus maculicauda
AACATAGGGCATGTTCGTTTAATCGGACCAGCCGGTTATTAGGACCAAACCGATCGCATCCCGATGTGGTCCCATTATCCGGAATCGACTGTACTTCAAAATGAAATATCCCATGATAAAATATCCCCTAATTTTTGTGAGCAATGGACTTTCATAGTTGGTTCTTCTTTTTTTTTCCAATAATTGGTCATGAGAAATCATACCAGATAAACTATGAATGTAAGAAATTTCAGCTTTGAAGTCAGATCATATTTAAAAGAAGTAAAAGGCAGTGGTACACAGTTAAACGCTAAAACCTGAGAACAATTACTTTCATACTTTTTACACATAATTAACAATAATTTGGCCAGTTGTCCAAACACTGGCTTGGTAAGACATGAAAAAGAATTGTGGCTTCAATAAATGCATAACTTGACAGTATATAAATATATATAGAGAGAGTGCGTCAGAAGATAAATGCATATCTTGACTTTTGTACAGCTCATGACATATCAGAGTAAAGGAAAACAAATGGAAATAATGGAATTAATGCTACTCTCAGGAAATGGAAGTCAAAGAGAAACTGCTGCTGACTTTAACAGATTGCATGTGGATCATGTGTCAAAATCCAAAGCCCCATACAGGATAAATGAAATCATATGATCATATGATGAGTAAATGAGGTTTGCATTACTGAAGCATGCAACGCCATTACTCCTGCCAGCATTAACCATGTGCTCGTTGTTCTTTCTTTATGATACTGGACTTATAGGACACTCGCTTAAAAAACATCAATAATGTGGTGTTTGCGCTGCTCCGGTCAATAAAATCAATACTTACTTAGTCAGAAGTCTCAGCCATGGACCCTCTTCTGGTCTGATACTTTTGAAATTCCACCCAAATCTCTAGAACAGTGGTAGCCTAGCAGTAGGACTATGGATGAGACAGCCCTGGGTTCAAAACAAAAATGGGTTCAAAGCTGCGACTAACTGCTTTTATCGTACGACTGTATCAAATGCAAGTCACTCTGGATGATGGCGTCTCAATTCTGGAGCTGGAATATCACTTCTCCATTTTATGCAGTGTATTGTCGGTAACTGACTAGCCTAAGTCAGATTTGGGATGTTTGACTGTTGCCTTCTCGCCTCTCAAGGGTGATCACTCAGGTTTTATGGCGATCCCTCTTGACCATGTTGACTTCCGCTATTTCCCTTTCTAGCCACGCTGATATAGTTAGTGCTGCAGGGGTCACATGCTACACTACATGCTACAAACGTGTGCTTATAGTAGACTGGGTGTTATTATCAACAACTAACTGCATATTCTGTTTTCTCTAGGAGTTCTTCTTCCG
Source organism: Parotocinclus maculicauda (assembly GCA_034780255.1). Classification (NCBI taxonomy): domain Eukaryota; kingdom Metazoa; phylum Chordata; class Actinopteri; order Siluriformes; family Loricariidae; genus Parotocinclus; species Parotocinclus maculicauda. The sequence goes on from JAUZSU010009153.1 coordinate 1,331, forward strand.
GTACCAGTACCAGTTCTGGTCCCCCTCAAAACTCTTACAACTGATACAGTCCAAGCAAGTGTGGGTTAAGGGCTTTAACAGTGGCAAGAACCAAACAGTGGCACCTTGGGGTTTGAACCCTGATTCATAGAAAACAGCACAAGTATCTTGGAGAATATTTTATTCACCAGGCACCAGAGTCTTGGTAACTCCCAAGGATTTTACCTCATTAAACTTAGGGAGTATTTCCTTGCCACTGTCACCCCAGGCTTGCTCAGTTATAGCTGTGGGCCTAGATTTTCAGAAGTTGCTCTGAGACAATGCTCCTTTTTAGGACAGACTTTTTTTATTGCTTGTTTGCGGATCCACAGACGATCATATTTGAAAAATACAAAAAAAAAATAAAAAACATTTTTTGGTATTTCTCAGATCCACCGCAGCACCAGTGGTTGAAATTCCTAAAAAAAAAAATATATATATATATTTTTTTAGCTTTTTCTGCCCTCCGGTTGAGAACCAACGGTTTTCTTCTGTTCATTTAATTTTTTTAGATTCACTTTAATTTAATTGTAGGTTAAATAAATTTAATTTTTAAATAAAAAAATCTTTTTTTTCTTCCTCCTTTCTTATATTGATTCCAATTGAAAAGTGCTAAAAAATAAAGATTTATTTGTATTTTTTTCCTCCCTCCTCAGTAGATTCTTAAGTAGGGACATCCGAGAAATAAGCAATTAAAAAAGTCTGGTCTAACTTTTCATAAGCCAACCAAATGTTAATTAACCAATTATTTCAGACTGTAAAGACGTAACCACAGAAAGAAGTTTCAAATGAACAAATATAGTACTTAAAAAAGGTCCTTACTCTTGTCAACAATTATTGCCTTTGTAGAGATATTGCCCTGCGTAATGGAACAGGAGTAATTGTTGGGCTGGTTGCTCGAGAAGCCTGTCAGTAACAGCGTGCACACCTGGCCAGTAATATTAACCGTACCACGGCCCTTAAAGGTTGGATCCTGGAGCTCAGTTGTACTGTTAGTGGCTACCACTTTGCCCTCTGTTTTGTAGGTGCACGATGGAATTCCAGTTCCTTTTGTGAACTTACAGTACATAACTAAGTTTTGTTCCTTGGTCAAACAGGCTGTCAGGTCATTTATTAACTGAGAGCTGGTCATACCTAGAGAACAGTAAGATAAAGATCAAATTAATAACAATACAAGAAGTAGATTCTGGCAAAAGGTAAAATGTTGTTTGGGAGCTTTAGTTGGCTCATCATATAGGCCAATTTGAGTACAACACAAGTGCTGCAATGATGTCGAATGTTATTATAAACAAGGTATCCATTACTTGTGACAGTGGGCTGGGGGACAAGAGTGTTATCTTACCCAGGAGGCAAAACGAGGCGAGGATGCAGTAGTATCTCATTTTTGACCTCTGAACACACAGAGATACCTGCAGACCAAACATAACATAACACATCAATATCAAAGCCGCCCTTTGAAGGCCAAGTGACTACATTGTGCGTTGGCAGAGCTCCATCCTCTACTGATTGAACCCTGTCATGGTAATCTCTTCTCTATAGGATACTCGTTACCCCTAAAGTTTAGGAACGTTCTAAACGTGGAATGTTCTGTCTGCATTCACGACGATGTTCATGTAAGCCACAATTACATGAAAACCCGTTCTGGCTTGAATGGAGTCAGCACAAAGAAGGTAGAAGGTAAGAAAAGGAAGTACTGGAAAACATGAAAACCGTTGTACGCTATGCAAAACAATGCATGACCTGTTGTGAAATGAGACACTGCAGTTCTGTGAACTAACAGTAGTCTGCTTTGGGTGGGGTCTTCCAGAACACTAACAGTAGTCTGCTTTGGATGGAATCTTCCAGAACACTAACAGTAGTCTGCTTTGGGTGGGGTCTTCCAGAACACTAACAGTAGTCTGCTTTGGGTGGGGTCTTCCAGAACATAGTAAAGTCGAAGTCAAAGATTGTTTGAAATGCCTTTAAACAAGTTACTGCATTTAGCAGATTAAGACCTGTGGGAACTGTATGACGACTTTCTCATCTCATGACAAGTCTGGGCAGCCACATTCTCATTCCAAACAAGTCATCAATTAGTAGGTATACCACAGGGAAAACATCTCAGAGAAAACGACATGGAAAATACATTGTTTGTAAAGACATACAATTTTTTTCTCAATTCTCTCTTCCAAAGCAAAATATAAACCTACAGTAAAAGCCGACGTGAGCTGCACCGTGCGCACTTGAATTCATTACATAATCCCTTTAATTCCCTCTTACTATCCCTGACTCTATTAAAGTATAAACTTAATCTTACCGATAACTTGATTTTTTTGGATGGTGGAGGTGTTTGTAATGGAGCTCTGGTCTCTTCTCGATGAAGGCGCAGTAACGGAGAAGTGCTGTGGGTGAAATGCGCGCTGTGTCATTCTACTGAACACAGGAGCTGCGCCTCCCATTATCGCATCATCACATCCATTGTGCCACCCTAAAGCTCTCCGAACTGCCTTTCAACAGAATTCAACAGAAGAGGATTTTAATAAACAGGGCGGTCAATATTTATTTATATAGCTTTTGGTTGCACAACTCACCTCCTCTGGAGGAAACGAAAATATTAGACGAAATTATGAAACGACACCAAACTACACCGCCTGGCCAAATTCACAGCTGGATTAAAATGATTTAACTAAGAGGATAGAGTTGGACTGTGTTCTTGAGTTATTGTTTATTTGTACTTTTTTTCAGAAAAAGGTTACTGGGCTGGTAGTACATCATGGTACGTTTGATGATGATGATGATGATGATGGTACATCATCTACCTTAAGTCTGGAACGTAATTGTACCATAATCCATTCAGATATCTTCTACATGGTATTGACTCCACACGTCTCATCTTCAGCATTTGTATTCTTTTGTCCTGTGGTGGTAAATAAAGTACTTTGTTAGTGTACTTAAGTATTTCTGTACTTTTCACTCAATACGTTTTCAAAACAGGCTTGCTACTTTACCTTTTACAAATCTATTTCTTTATTTATCCATTTCTATCAATTACAGACACATCATTTATGAGCAGATCAGATTTTTAATGGAAAGGAAAGCAGGAGAACCTGTGATTTCATGTACTTTCATGACTTTATTAACATTTCCATGGGCTGATCAAGGAAGAATGTCAGAATGCGACAGGGTCCAGTCAGTTCCCAGTTCAGCCAGGGCAAAATTAAGCAGATAAGACAATGAATGAATGAATGAACGTAATGAAGGTCTTTTTAACACCTTTTAATGTTCAACCCAATGCATTATAGTCCCCCAAATAATTCTATACACTTTAATGTTTTGATTAATCAGACACTTCTCTTGTCCCTTGGACTGTGCATTCTACTTATGTGTTACATATGAAGTAGTATATAATGTGTTTAAAAGTTTTGTGTAAGTTTTAAACAAAAATTGGAGGAATGGAGTGATTAAAGGAAGAACTGTTCTAAAAATGGCGAAGATGAAGTTTGTTCGACTAAAATGCAGAGTATTTCAGAGTTGAGGATAACTAGGGTTTGGTTAAACATCACGAAATATCGTGATTTACTATACTGAATATTGAAATAAAGCAATTTAGCAATTTAGCAGCATTTATATTAAAACATTCCAAACTATTTTTTTGGTTCCTCTTCTGAAAATGTTTTATGCTGTTTTGACTCTCGGACCAGAAATGATCAGTGTCAATGATGTGTACCTCTTGCTCTCAATAATAAACATACTGTTTAAAAAACTAAGTATATGAGACTTTAAAAAAGAACTTTGTACATTTAGTAGCATATCTGTTTGTTGTTGTTGCATTTTCAGTCTTCACCGAATCACTCGCATACACTCCCATGTACATATGATATTATAAATAATTTAATATTATTATTTCCATTTTATGTATATACATTCACATTCTAATTCTCATTCCAACTTGTACATCCTAGAGCATTGCAAAACATTTCACTACATGTTGTATAACTATGTATATGACAAAAACATCTAAAGTCGTACACTAAAGTCACTCGCACACTTGGGACACTTTAGCATAATCAGTCAACCTAAATTATCTTTGGGCTGTGGGAGGAAACTGGAGTAAACCCATACAGACACGGGGAGCACATGCAGACTCCACACAGAAAGGACCAAGACCAATTCACTGTGCCATCCCTTTACTTTAACTTGCATAAAATATGTCATATTTAATATAAAAATGTAAAATGAAAATATATGTCATACTTCAGTTTTTTTCTAATTGTATCTTTAAAATAATAGTAGTACTTTTTCCTTAGGTAAGTACCTTGCATACATCTGTCACCTCTGGTCTCAGATTAAACCCAGTTCCAACAGGTTATCTCATTGATGACTCCCTGTCACCAGCATCCTGGAACAGGATTGAGTTTCACCATGCCAGGGGTCAGAAATGATCGGTCTGTGATAGCAGGTTCAGACCGTGGTGCTCCTACATGATACCAACTATGCCTCTTCATTTTTTGGAAGGGCTACAGACTTTGTCACAACACCACAAAGGTTCAAATTCCACCCCTGCCATGCTTCCCAACCCCTAACCCCATAACTGTTTGGACTGTAGCAATTATAGATCTCCCTGGATAGGGGATGTGCTAAATGGCATAAAGTAAATCTTACATTTACAAAACACAAACCTTGCACAATGACAGGAACCTTATCGATAGGAAGTTGTCGATTTTTCAATGATATTTTGTAGTGAGGAAATACAAACTGTGTAAAGCCTCTTTGGTGTTGCCACTTAGCACATTCTCTTCTGCAATGTTGACAAATTCGCTCAAATTCGGTTCCTGTATTGCACCTTAAGTTCCTACTGCTCCAGCCTGTGAACATTTAAATGTTATGGCTAAATACTTCCTCTTATCAGTCTGAAGTAAACATTGATAGTGGTTTGGCACAATAAACTCGACTCTGGTGTCTATTCTTAATTTGACATCTTGAGATAAAATTGCCCATTTGTCTTTAAGAGCTGCTGCTGCTTCAGCATCACCTGGTTGTCACGTGTTCCTTGGCTCCACTTGTGTTGTAGGGGTTTACCACAGCTTTGGTGGCTGTTTTGCTGAAGCTGCACTTTGAAGTGTCAACTTTGGTTTCTATAAAACGTGTTTAGTTTCCAAGTTTTTTGCTTCATTCTCGTAGTTTCCCCCTCCCCAAAAAGCACTCGCTGTTATTTTAGCCACTCACTGCTCACCTCCACCTGCAACAAGTTAAGTCATCAACTTACTGCCTAAAATACAAAATGGCACAGCATAGTACAGCCTCCAAACATTAAACCCACCAGTCATGTTGGAGATTAACAGAAGTGCCAACTGAAGAGTTAGGGCGGATTTTCCTACATGCAGAGACGGATACCTGAGGGAGCAGCTTCAAACGTAATAAGATCTGTCAAACAATGTACCAAAAAGTTTTTTTTCCTCAGCCGATGCAGCAACAGCTTCAGAAATCATACAAGATCAGAAAACAGTTGTTGTTTTATTTCTTACAATACATATCTTTAATAGTTAAAAAAGGGTAGTGATATGAAAATACACACATAAATTATAGATTGCATAATGCATTGCATACAGGCACACACACAATTTAGTGCAAAACTAAAGAGGCGTTTATGTTATGGTAAGCCTCAAGCAAGCAGAACTAGTTTTTTTTAGGTGCCTATTCATCATTTCCAGACCCAAACCTTCACAGCTTGTTCTCAAATAAAGTATTCAAGTAGCATAGCGCATTTAAATTTAAGCCATTTCTTCAGTTTCCTATATTGAAGCATTTTGTGTGAGCAACATCCTGTGGCTAGTGGGTTAGAAAACATGTTCAAGACAGCATAGTGCAAGTCTCTCATAACATATTAATCATTTGGATAATGTCATATTGTTATGATTAGACGGTGTTATATAAAAAACAATTTACCTTGGATTTTTTAACCAATGCCTTTCCCTGAACAGACTGGTTTGTTCCAGCCATCATGGTTTGCAACTGTGACTGTATTAAAGCTGCTCCTGCAGAGCAGAAAGACTAAATGTATTGGTAAATGAGTAAGCTTATAAAGCATTATAATACATTCTGCTTTAAATTAACTTTGCTTGATAAGGTGAACCATTCACAATGGTCTCACTTTGTTGTTTCTATAAATGTTTAGTAAAAGGGAGAAATATTGCAAGAAATAAATGAAAGAAACTGATGGCCTGTTGTTTCTATAAATGTTTAGTAAAAGGGAGAAATATTGCAAGAAATAAATGGAAGAAACTGATGACCTGTTGTTTCTATAAATGTTTAGTAAAAGGGAGAAATATTGCAAGAAATAAATGGAAGAAACTGATGACCTGGCTAAAAGAAAAGCATGAGAGGCTAAATCGTTAAAAGAAAAAGGTATAAAGCTGTAAATGCCTTTTTCTGAGGTTGACTCAATATCCAGCTTTAGTGTTATTGCCTATACATACCGAATATAACACTATGCCAACAAAACTGCCCCATAGAGGACACGACAACCTAGAGTAAATATGTTTACTCTACTAAATAATGCTAATACTTACACATATTCTTTGCATTATTATATTTAGTAGTAGTGTTGTAGTCCTTGAGTCTGGTCTCAGTCTCATCTTGGTCTCAACCCCATTTGGGCTTGGTCTTGGCTTGGTCTCAGGGTAAGATGAACTTGGAAATTGTTGTCGAGACCAGATGAGTTCGGTGTGGCTGTCTGAGGTAACGGTTATTATAAATTGAGCTATTTTTGACCGTTATTAAAAAAAACAGTCAAAACAAACAGAATAAATCAGTTCTTTCTCTACCTGCCTAAATAAGGGGGAAACTGGTTACTGCTTTTCTCGTTCAGTATCCAGTCGATGAACACGTTTTATTTTGAATAGTATGATGTTAAGGTCGTAAGTGTGCATGTTTAGCCACTCATTTTTCTTAGTTACTATGGTGGCAGATTTAAGGACTTTTATGTTTTTTAATGATCGAATGGATGTTATTGTCTATGGACTGGCATCCCATCTAGGGTTGTTCCTGCCCTTGCGCCCAAAGTTGCCAGGTGGGAACCTGGACTGGTCCGGGACCCCGTGCGGATTAAGCAGAAGATAATACTTATTACTAATAACAACTTTAGGCTATATATTATTTTATTTATTTTTGTATTCAAAATACTATATATATACACACAATTATACATATATTGCTAAAAACTTTCAGAGCATGAAACTTCGGAAACTGGGCCACAAGGCAGTGTTCCAGATGATAATGACCCCAAACACACCTCCGAACGAATACTGCCTTGCTAAAGACTCAAAGGTATTCGTAGAGTTTTATATTCTGTATTTTATTATACTCTTAATAATATCATATTCTTGTTATAGTCTATAGATTGTTTTATTTATTTTTAAACAAATACATAAACAACATATTATATTGCGCTTCTGTTTATGTAAACTATTACCATAAACTTATTATTTAGGTAACTTTGTTTAATTCTTACCTATATCGTCGAGAGTGCTCAAGGAGGTCGGGTCCTTCTGAGTCTAGCTCCTCCCAAGGTTTTATCCTTATAATATATAGAGAGATTTTCCTTGCCACTGTCACCCTAGGTTGTCCATTAGGGCTGTGGGCCTAAACTGTTGTAAAGCTACTTTGAGACAATTGTGAAAAAAATAATACATTTGACTTGATTTTACATATAAACACGTATTTGTGTTGGTAACAGACAATCAGTCAAGAATTTGAGTTACTAGCCCTAAATACGTTACTACTCAGATGATGATGTTTCTCAGAAGGTGTTCATGATACACAACTGATCAAATCATAGGTGTTATAAGATGAGCTGTGAAGAACAAGGAGAGTTATGAACCACAGTTTTTTCCATATCGATGCCAGTTACTAGGTAAACCTACCTTGGTAGACTCAATGCCCATTTTGTCAAGTTCACCAATTATAGGTTCACTTTGCAGTTGACTGTAGAACAGTTGGAAAGGAACAGGGTTAACACCAAGGCAGGCCAAACAGAATTTAATTTCAGAAGCAACTTTCATGAGTTTCAATTTGCTAGCCCACCATAGAGATTTGGGTTCAGGTCCTTCTGGCCAATTTGGTCATTCTACACAGACATTATGGGATGCCAGATAGATTCTTTGTTGGAGTTTTATTTACTGAAATATCTTTTTTTTATTTACTGAAATATAAAGTGCAGTATTCCCCACGATTGGTTTAGGTTGAGGCTCGTTAAGACGACCAATCAGAACATGAGGAGGCAGTGGTTATGATAACTTTGAATGTTGAGAAAACACTAAAGCAAGCAGCTCAGCTCTCTTTTTAATGGATGAGAAAACTCACATGTTGCTGCTTGCTTTTGAGTTATTATATCCACACCTCCTCGTTGCCCTGAGAAGTCGCCTCACCAAACCAATCATTAGTAATACTGCCCTCAAAAGATATTTCAATAAATAAAACTCCAACCTGCTGTCAGGAAAAAGGGAGACTGGCATTTCCACATATCAGTGTATTTCCCAACCTCAGTCTGCTACATGATCAGTATGTATACTGTACAAGCCTCATCTGCAGGAGGCTCTTAAACAACAGTTTATGCCACAAAAGTTCCAGATGGTAAACTGAATTTTACTTTTGTGTTGTTTAATTTTGTCAGCAGTAACCACCGCTGAAACACAAATCACTATTGAATGGATCAAGTCTTGTTAGAGACTAATTTTGTGGCTTTGTACAGTAAACATGCACACTTTTGTGGAATTTGTTTAATTGCTTTAGGTCACACGCCAAAGGTATTAAGACAGTTTCTTATAGAATGTGGGTGCTGTGCTGAAAACAGGCCACTGTTTACAAATTGAAATATCAGGGTAGTTTTGCCTGATAAACTGGCAAATGCAAAATCATTTTTATGAACGAAACTGTTCATACTAATAAAACCAAAAAGGTGATTCCTAACACTTTGTGGCCTGAACATGAACATCCACTGCAGATCAGGCTGACAGAAGCCCCAAGCAGACAGGAAGAGAAAGCAGAACACCGAGAATCCATGGTGCTGTGTGGGCAACGAGGTTCATACCTGAGCACACAAGCAGATTTCCTAAAAAAGAAAAAAGCAAAGCGAATGAAAGCAGCATAAATGAAACAGAGATAACATCATGCAGTCAAGTCTTCACTTGCCCAGTTGCAAACATACCTCATAGCTTCTAGCTTTCAGTTTACCATTTAATTTCACAAACACGTGCACACAACTATTTAGTCATGTCAGGACATATGTATGCTGCACTCACTCTGGTTAAAGGCCATGCTATTCTCCTTCCAGGTGCTGCCCTGATACACCCTGCAGGTATAAGTGTAAGCACGGTCATCTGCCAAGGGCATCCAGGTGAGGCGGCAGATGTTGGGGGGCATCAGCGTGATGTTGGTTCGACGACGGGTCTCTACGGGCGGAATGAGGTGCACCGGGTTGTTGGGGTAAGTCGTGCCCATGAGGCGCCCGTCCTGTTTGAACTCGCAGAACGGCCCTGGGATCTTGTCCTCTCTCGGGAACATGCAATCCACTCGCACATTCCTCTCCAAATAGGTGAGGCAGGAGAAAATCTGAGGGCCACGAGGCGTGTTCCACCACCATGAGTCAAAATCGAGAAAACTAGGTTTCTGGTAGCCTGTGGTGGCAGCAGTCAGGCTGATCATACACAATAAGAAGGCTGAAATATTGAAACACTTAGCATTACTTATCGATCATAGACAGGTGTTTATATGCATTTATACAACAGTTAGTTCCGACCTCACAATCTGATTGGTTAAGAAGTGTTCTAGCCGTGCTGATATACGTGATAACAGCACGGTTGTCTCACACTAAAGCTGTATCACTCCGCGGACG
>JAUZSU010009164.1:0-11218 GCA_034780255.1 Parotocinclus maculicauda
GCTGATCTCCCGTCCTGGGTACTGTTTCAAAGGACTCTCTCTCTCTCTCTCACACACACACACACACACACACACACACACTTAAATCTAACCGAGAGTTTATGTCTATTTTCCTGAATGGATCAGAAGAATGATTGAATTGCATGGAAAACTTGGGAGACGTAGCTAGCTGCACTCGGTTGGCATTTTCTTTCTCCTTTAATTCACATATCTATATATCAGTGTAGTGCGTGTGAATATTTCTGTCACATTTCTGACCCAACTGTGCTTTCCTTTGAAATTAAAAATCCTGCAAACATTGTGCAACCTATTTTTTATCATTATTGCACATTATACAACATATAATTATGTCTTATTGTCTTATTTTTTATATAATTATCTCTGTTAATATATATTTAGTTTGCGTTTATTTAAACTATTACTATAAAATGACTCATTAGAAACCTTGATTTAATTTTTAAATATAACAGCTAAGCCCAAGGATGTTGGGACCCGTTTACGTTTGGGTTTTTCCTTTCCACTGTCACCACAGGTTGCTCAGTTTGGGTTCTGGGCTTGTAAAATAGAACATAATAGAAAATCTGAAAGGTGCTTTGAGACAATGCTAAATGGTAAAAAAGTTCTCTTTAAATAAATACATTTATTATAAGCATAAGCATGGTGAGCATTTATAGATTTGTCTTTCTATACGCATTCAGTTAATGAGACTAAAAACGTCTTCATGTCAGATAATAGCCTGCATTTAAAATGAGCTACAAGTAGTTGACCATTTGTGACTCAGGCATTGTATAAAATGATACAAACCAAAATCATTTGAATCACGTGTGATGAACCAGTGCTCTGTCCAGGGCATGCTTATGGCTGTACTTATGCCTGCCCTCTCCAGGGACAGGTCCCAGACACCCCATGATCCTGACCAGGAAAAAGCAAAGATAACTCTTATCTAGCAGCCTCAATTCAGAGAGTTAAAATATGGATCTATTATATGAATATGATTATATTTCTATATTTCTATTTAAACGGCCATTTGGCTTGCTCATTAGTTACAATAGAATCCAATTTGTGACAATGTTCATGTATCAATGTAAAGCTGCTTTGTGATAATGTCTATTGTAAAAGGCGCTATACAAATAAACTTGAATTGAAAAGGGTATAATCAGTTTTACCATACAGAAAATGGCAGGTAATGATTATTTATTAGATTTTTTAAAATACACATTTTATTCCCACCTTTCCCGTGAGGCAGTCCGGAGCCTATTCCAGTACAGTACAGGGCACAAATCCATCACAGTCTTCAAAGACAAAAAACATGAACATTAACCCTGCTTTACCTGGTCATGGGAGCTCCAGGGCCTATCTTGGGAGAAGTATTGTAGATGAAGGATGATCTCTCGATCGGCTACTCACAACTCAGGCACAACCAACTGTATTTGCATAGGATGTATGACAAAGCTGGAAGGCACTACTGGGACTCTATCCCTGGCCCCTGTGGTTCTGGGCTACCGTATTAATCTTCTGCACCTTTAGAGTACCACTAATGATAACCCTAAATGTTAACACATCATATACACACATGTATGAAACACTTTCATTACATCACTTACGTTCGGCAATTGAATATATACAGTAATTGAGATTTATATTTACATTAGTCTTCTTTACAATACAAAATGATGTGCTTAAATACATACCAAAATAAGAGGCATTGGTTCTTAGTGGTGCCAGGATTTTTTCGTTTGATTAGATTTTATGTGAGGAAATACTTTTCTTGTTTTAACATGTAACACATATTAAACATCCAAACCTTACCCTATTTCAAATCAGGATTCTTACCCCATCACCCAACCCTATCTGCAATACAGGTGCTCCCAAAAACACCCCATGAATCCAAAACAGTTTGTCTTCGACCTCACATTCAGCGACATAAATAACACAATACCTTTAATTATAAAACTGCTCACCAGAACTACAGGTTATTAACACAGGGACAGTAATAATAGTCATTTCAGCAACAAAGCCTCATTTTTATCTGCCCCAGAAATCCATGTATTTATTTTTCGCTCTTTGGCACCATGTTAATTAGTCACTAACATCTTGATTGAGAAAAATTGTAAAGCGTTTGTAAAGTGCCAAGCTAAACATATTCTCAACTGGAAATCGGTCATTTTATTAGAAAATTATGATTGTTTTAATATATATTCATTATTTTAAAGGTGTAGTGGGTAGTTCTTGCTGTTTGAAGGAGAACTACAAACTACAGTACAGTGCAAAAGTCTTAGGCCACAGTCAAATGTGTTGTTACCAATTGTTGACCATATATAAAATATTGTCGACGACTAACCCCAAAAACTTCAAATTTGGATTCTTCATTCCATAATCCTCTTTTCCACTGATCTTCATTCCAATCGCTTGTTGTTGTTTTTTTGGCTGCAGCCCTTCTTAAATAATTATTCCTCATCAAGCTCCTTGGAACTGTAAAGTGTCAACTTTTGATGAAACTGTGAGATGGTGCTATTGCTCAAGTGTTCAAGTGTCACACTAAGTACTTTTCTGAAGCTTTATTTTTTCAGTCTTTTATTACTGCATACAAATTTCCTGTATTATCTGGTTGCATTCTAATAAAGTGACTGAGAAATAATTATATATGGTCATTACGTAATTGGTAAAACAATGGTGTATCTACTCTAATGGTGGTCTAACATACCAAATCCCATCCATGTAAATGTTCTCGAGGTCATGAATCTGCTGCAACTAAATTACAAACAGGACGTAAAGAATTCAACAATTGTGTTCAGCGCATTCTATTAGTAAAATGAAGAAAATTATTGCCGGGCGCACCTTTAAAGAAAAATTATGCCCAAAAATGCATGCAACAATCCCTGTAGGTAATTTCAAGAGTGAGTTTATACTGTAATTATGTTTAGAAAATCAGTGAATAATTATTATGAGACTCCGTATACACGGAAACAATATACTTAGTTCAGCCGAAGCTGGTCTAATTACTTACAGATCAGTTGGTAAAACATGTTTTTTTTTTTATAACACCCCGAAGATCAGGAAAAGTGCATCAGTGCACGTTATGTCATTTTAATTCAGATACTTAAACTGAAGCTGTGTAGCCTTATCTGTCTATGTTCATTTTATTTAAATTTTTAAGTGTATAATCTTATAATCAATCTATTAAAGATGTTTTATCAAGACTACAACATAAACATCTGAGATTAATCCTTTAAAAGAAAAAGGACCATCGTTAATTAAAGGTTGTTATTAATTATTTCATTTATTATGATTTAAATTATGCTTACACATGGCATATGGAATTTACTTGGTTTCTTTATTTTCTCCCTAAAGTACAGCACAGCCTGCAGCATATAAACACAGCCCACATGTGGACACACACACACACACACACACACACACACACAGAGGCATTCATCACACAGGGTTAGGCAATGAGAAATAAAAGATACAGAATGAGGCTCTGTCCTGACAGCCCCCGTCTTTGGGATGTCGCTTGTGAAAATCCAGCATTATCTGTTGCTTGATCAAATTTTCATTCCAACTGCATGTTCAAGGTTCATCTTCCGCTGGCGTGCCATTTGCCGAAACGCAGCCCACAAACTCATCCCAGCCCTTACGGCAAGTTCTCACAATCCACCCGTGCTCTTTGTCATCTGGAAAGCAGCAATTGGACGCAAGAGTCAAGACTATATGGTGAAAGAAAGTTGCAGCCTAGATCTGTGTTTGACTCTTTATACTGCATCAAACACCTTTATCCAAACAGCTGTAAGATGTGTATAGTGTGTGAAGGATTGTTTGAACTACATCATCATCTAGAAGACAAAATGTAGGTCTATAATGCAAACATCAATCTATAATGTAAGATTATTTCCCAGCATATACCAATAATACAAATACATTTCAAACTAATCTTTCAAGTCTCTTTCAGTTTCATTATAAACATGTTTGATTTCGGCCTGTCTTAAAAATGTACGGTGTTTTACAAAAATCTCCAAACTGTCAGAAACACTTTATTAAACGTTGCATCCATTACCTGACTCTTATAGCAATATTAGCCTCTATTTATCAGTCTGTGTATTAACATTTACATTTACAGACTTCAACATTTATCCAGAACGACTTACAAAAGTGTTTCATGTTCTAGTAAGCACAACCTCACGTGAGTACAAAATAAGCACTATCCTAAGAACACAATCCAACCAGAAACTCAAAACACTACATTTTCAGTCTTTACTTCAGCACTAAGTGAAGAGGTGTTGATGGTGTTAATGAAGTTGTCAATATGTAAGTTTTTACTGTATTGTTTTTTAATGCAATGTAAATCAGTTTTATGTAGGTACAAAAAGCCTTGTGTTTACAACTAAACTATACAATTGTCACACAACAGCTTTCCAAATGATCAGTGAACCCTTAATGAACAAATCTTAGGCGGTACCAGATACAAATGTGGAACTCATCCTGGTCAGGATGAAAACAATCAAGTCCTTAGGAGGAAATCGAACAATTCTGGGTCTATAACATCCCAAGATCAGTATAGTATCCACTGTTGTTCACGTAAATGGACTATGGTAACACTAATGGTTAAGGTACTGGCCTCTGGACCAGAAGGTCCAGGGTTCAAATCCCACCTCTGCCAAGCTTCCACAGTTGGGCCCTTGAGCAAGGCCCTTAACCCACAATTGCTTGGATTGTAAGATTGTATAGGTTGCAAGTCGCTCTGGATAAGGGCGTCTGCTAAATACTGTAAATGTGATGTATGTAGTGTGGAATGCAATGACATGATTTCTTATTGCTGTATTTATTTACACTCATGAGTGACAGAAACAGAATTAAAACTGTTTAGGAAAAATATGCACCTGTAGGTGGTATTTTGTTTACAGGGCTGATATTTCCAGGGTTTAAATGTCATGTATTAAGCAGGATTTTTATATTTACTAAATAACTTTCTCAGCAGTGCATCAGTAGCAGTGTCATGCAGGCACAGCTTAAGAGATTGGTATTTGGTATTGTGTTTGTGTGAAGGTCTTGGTCAGAAATTAAGCTGCAAGCGGCATTGTGTCAGTCTCATCATTCACGCGCAGTTGAGGCAATTTCCATTTTTTAAGTGAAGGATTAAGACCACCATTATGAAAATACGCTCTTCACGAGCCACTCGAGGCAACAATCAATCCCTGCTTTTCTGCCAGAGATGATCCTGCAGGAGTAAACGGCGGCTCGCGCTGCTGCTGCTGCTTTTTTTTCTTCTGCTTTAAATGGTGAAAGTGAAAGGAGTTGCTAATTGCGGCGCGAGAGGTGGCCGCCGTGCCGGAGCTTGAATCGCGCTCGCGCAGCTGCACGCACTTGAGCGCCACACCCCCGCGAGCTGAGCGCACCGGGCCCCATTGTGGAGAGCGCAGGGTCTCGAGCCCTCCTCTGATTGTCCGTAATTGCGCGCGATGGCCCCTAAAACTGCCTCTCCACCGCGCCCCGCGTGCCACTTCTACCTGGCTCGCTCGCGCCTGCTGCTGTAGCTCGGGCTGCGTCAGGCCATTGAGGACCTCGAGGCTGCTGCCGCTGCTGCGGATTCGCCCGGTTTGTAGGTCATTTCAATACGATTTTAAAGCAATTAATAGTTAGGAGGCTGGCGCGCCGGGGGCCAATCCGCAATTACGCGCCCGCTCGAGCGCTCGCAGTCTTGCGTCATGGTAATGGCCCAGAATTTGCGCATTTTCATATTTGTGCTAAATTACCCTCTCGAGCCTGATCGTTTCCCAGCCGTTTACAGACGCGCTATAATTCAGAGGCTAATCTGGCTCTGTTTCCGAGCACAGGTGGCCTCGCGCTTCTCACGTTAAAGGCTAAAATAGCTCGGATGGACTTTTTATTGGCTGCATTTATCAGGCGTTCAAATAGCGCGAAAATAGTCACCTTCTGACATGCAATTTCAATATCAATAGCACTTTCTGAATGCGCGTGAGTTAACAAGCACGAGCCTTGGACAGCAGGTTAAGAAAGATGCACAAAGAATGCAAAGCAACACATTCCCTGCATGTTGCTTTGTGCAGTCTATATACTGTAGAACAACACACACACACACATACACACACACACTGATGTGTGCTATATACACTGATACACACATTTTGAAATATATAAGGTATGCTGTGCAAAAGTCCATTATACAATTGATTATAAATTGTTTAAATATCATCATCACAAGACACACATAACCCATTAAGATAACCATACCCTTTTAAGGCAAATCATTAATTTAATTGATTTTTTTTATAGAAACATTATGTGCAACCTGTTAGTTTGTGTGCCAACATTGTTAAAATGAAACAGTGTTTCTGGACACTGTGTAGATGCCAAGGAATCTGCTGTCACTCAGTAATGAGCAACACCTTATAAGGTGGAATCCAATATAATTTACAATCCTGTTACACAGCTCATAAGTACAGGTCATATGGACCAGTGGAAATGACTGAAATACTCTCAGACAAATGTAAACATGCACATATTGATGGTTTTCTAAATGAGAGATCACAACATCTAAACGGGAAACCAAATACACTGGATATTTCATTTTTGTGAGCAGCATATTTTTATAACATTTCTGCACATTTAAATTTACACGTTAAAACATACTGCATTGTTAAAGAAAAATAAACAACAATTGTAAACAAAACTTACATTTGCAGTGTCAGCAAATTAAGGCACTTTTATGGATGGCCCATAGAGTTCAATCTAACTAGAGTCTCTGAAATGAGTGAAGCCAGAAATGTCATTGATATATGAAATACACTATTTTAGTTATAAACTTACAAAATGTGTTCTGACCCTGTAATGTAGTTGCTATTTGAATATCCCAGGCAAATCAGTGCTTGCTAAGATAGCAGTGAAATGTGCGGTAATTGTATCGGAGAAGTCAATTGCAATTCTCAAAGCCTTAAAAAAGATTTGCTGAAAATAGAAACAGAAGGGTGAGGTGTCAGTATGTGAAACAGATCAACAAAACAATTATAAAAAAACCCCACCATGATCACAATGAAGACGTTTAATATGTTGATTACAGCTGTAAATATTATGAAAAATATTTTATACATAATCTCTTGCGCTTTGTGTTCTTTAATGCCTAAACAAATAACGTACGAATGTCATTATTATGTTGAATTCAGTGTTTATACTGTGTGCATGTCAAATTACACTGAAGGTGAAGCCAAATGCAATTTAATGCTGTCTGAATGTCTTCAAATTTTAAGCAGATCCTGAAATTAAAGCAAGGTTTAAACCCTGAATATGGGGCTGTATTTTTTCATGGGGTGGATGTACATTTAACCCGTATTACAGTTGCGAATGATGCATGGCTCAATGCCTAACACTGGCTTTCCTTACACGGGGTAACACTGTTAATAATTTGTCACTCAGTCCCTGAGCTGAAGGCCTCCAGCCAGAAGTGAAACTCTAATGGTACCTTGTTAAAAGGTGTTTATCCCAATCCCTAAAATACACACAGAAGGGAAAGTGTTTCCTCCCAAACAGAGGCACGCTTGCATTAATAGCTCACAGCAGATCACAGCAGAACACCGATGGCTCCTCACCAGGCATAAGGAGGCCTGAAGTGTTGGACGTGGCAGCCCTGTATTCTAGCTTCCAAAATACCAGTCTGATTGAAGCCTAAAGGTTGTTAAATCGGTGATATCATGTCTCTATGCTGTGACCTGCTCAGGGCAGGATCTCAGATTTTTCCTCTTCGGATTGGAAGCGAGAGGAAATGGGAAACTGTTGCTTGTTTCACAGGAACAATTACTTTACTAACAGGATATCTGGACAAACAGTGCAGCAGCAGCAGAGCTTCTGGCTGGAGACTGGCTTTACTGAATGAACTGGCTATGAAAGTGGAGCCAAAGAATCTAAACAGGATTTGTAATATATAAATCAACTCCTAATTACAACAAAGATCTCAGAAGTATTATGCTGCTATAATAACAACAGCTTACACACAAATAGATGTTCTAATGTACTTTACACTTTCAGTTTGGTTGGATTTATTACTTTTATCTAAATACTGGGGTATTCGTGTGTAAAACCCATCAGTATAAGCTACACACCCCACAGGCACTCCTCGGATTACAACGGATTGGTTTACAATATTTCAACTTTATTATAGGAATCCGATAATACACACAAATACACATTCAGCAGAAAGTGTATTTTGAATTTTGCTTATTTTCTATGATCGCAATACACCACTCGTGATACTCTCCCACAGCTGCTGGGCAGCACCCAGCCAAGTCTGCCAACAGTGGAACCATTTTATTTTGAATTTTCACTTTTAATGCATCATGCAATAAATTGCATACAATGGTCAATACTTTATTATAGAATGGTCTTTATGTTAAGGATTTTGAAGAGCAGGTTAAAGAAAATGTTTAAGCTTGTAGACTATAGACTGTATGATATGTGAGGGGCTCTGGTGATTTTCGCCCCGGGTAGGCAGCCACGGCCAGTTGAAACGAAAAAATCAATACCCTTTCAAAAGTGATACCTCTACAATTTTTTTTCCAAAAATCTCACTTTAAAAAAAATTCTCATTCTCAACAGCCACAGCTCAACATCTGCCCAGGCAAAAAGTGAGCGTGCCTGATATATTAAAGTGATAGTTAGGTGTTCCCTCCATTCATTTAATGAATAAAAAATTAGATATTCCAACTAAAAGGTTCTGAAAAAAGCCCAACAATGATGAAAAGCACAGAAAATTGACCCATTTCACCATTTGTTTTGACCATTGGAGAAGTGTTAAAAGCCGCCCCTCAAAATTCGCCTTTCAACATCATCAATCTACACATGATAAAGTTATGCTGAATGAATCAATTTAGTCCATATAACCAATTCAATGATGGTCTGCAAATCAAAAAAGTTTGAAAAGTCATCATTTATAAAAGTTTACAAAAGTCATAAATTGGTCAATTTCATCCAATTCTAAAAATTATTTCAGTTTTCTTTTTCTAGTTTCAAGCGTTAAGTCAATTTAGAATTTTTGCAAGAAGCGCCTGTTTTTGCCAGAGCACCTCACATATATACAGTACAGCTCCTTGTAATGCAATCATAATTAGCATCTGTAGTCTCTGTTAATTAATACAGCACACTCAGAACAGAAATGCTGCAGGATGAACACAGAATTACAATCATTCACTAAGTAAATTAGAGTAAGTCGTTCTGTGCCACACAGGTGAGGTTTGTCTGTTGGTTTTAAGCTTACAGAATACGAATGGGACGAATCAGAGTGGCTCACTGTTTCTAGTGCTGAGCCAAGCTGGTTAATAGCTCTCCTCTCTCTAGTGAGGTGAGGCTTGACTGTTGGTTTCAAGCAGTGTAGCAAGACATGTGGGTGTCCAGTCATGTTATCGGGAGGCCAGAGGGTGTGGGTCCACATCAACACCAGGTTTTATAGTAACCTTACATTTTGAATTATTTTGTCTTGGCTATCTTTTTACTCTAGGTTCTGTCTCGGTTCCCAATTCCTTGTCACTTGTCTACCTATGGATATTCTTGTATGAGTTGGATTCCACCTTGCTTGGAATCTCTGGATTTGAAGGGGCTCGGTTTAGTAGCACATGTCTGGGCCAGAAGTGTGGCCATCACACCATCACACCTTTCTCAGACCCCCTCGCTCATAGCGACTCATAATTAAGGTAAGGGGCCTTAAGGGTCTAACAGTGGTAGCCTGATAGAGCTCAGATTTTTCATAACTATCTGATAAATAATCCAGGAACCTTAATAACTAAGGCACTTTGACGCAATTGACCGTCTTCCATTTTATAAACGGTTGCCTTAGCAATTAAGCCAATGGGCCCAGTTAACTACATAAATTAATCTCAGAGCTCCAGTGCAAAGGGGCTGGCAGACCAACGCTAAGCAGACCAACATGTGCAGTCAGTGGAAAAATTATTTTTATTTCACGGACCTTGCTACACATTGCCCATTAAATGCAGAAATAAAAACAGAACGGTAATTCTAACATAACAAATTGAGGTTTGTTTAGATTATTGAGATTTGGCAACATACATTAAGACATTTAAGGACTGAGTAAGCGTGACGTCTCAGTGAAGTCATGATGCTGTGTCGGCCCTACAGACTGATATCATGCAAGATCTCTCTATAGTGAAGATTTTATTGCAGTCACTGTTAAGCCCTATAGCATCTAACATAAACAATTCGATTCTGGCTTCAGGCTTTGGAGCTCTGCTGCTGCTCGAGCTGTTTGCGCTGCTTGGCATGGGACATCATCATGTCTTAAAACGAGAGCTCTTGGCTAGGCTGGGTTTATCGCACTCTCTTGACTACCTCTTGGCAGTGACTCTCATCATCTTAAAGAAAGCCAGTCTACTCAGGGAGGGACCGCAGCAATTATCTGTCCTTCCTCTAACCGCCTGCCTGGCACGCAGGAAAGCACCTCTTGTTTAAGAGGAACATCCAAAACCCGGCAAGGAGCGTTGTGGGTGTGTGGAGAAACAAGACGCTGGTTGTTGATGGATCATTCACACACTAGAAAGCTGTTATTCACAATCACTTCTGAAGCATGGAAACATGGAACTGACTTCCCAAGGCAAGAGTGTGCTCCATTTAGTATTGCATCAGAGTGAAATCCTATATTAATCCTACATTCTCCTACAATCCTATAATAATCCCACATTAAGCACCAAAAATGTAAAAGGTATACTCTTTTGTTCGTATATACTCTTCATATATACTCTTCAACTTAAAGGTATATTCAGTTTTCATTCTATTTGTCACCTAGCACATCTGCAGAATTTGCCCAACGGCCAAGAATACATTTTACTGTATAGAAAGAAAAATGTAAAACATCCATACTAAAATTCTTTTAAACAGGGCATTTGTTTGGGCAGTCAATAATATGTGAGTATCCCCTTTAGGACTAAAATGTCCCAGCTGATCCATTTAAGCTGTACTGGCGGGAAAAAAAAAACAAAAAAAGACTTTTGTAAGTACAGTCGATTCCGGTTAATAGGACCACCGGTTAATGGGACCAGCCCCTTAGTCGGACCAAATCCCAAAGTACCGAAACAAATCCTATTAAATATGTGTAATGTTATTCGCTTATTTGGACCAAAATTCCACTTAATCGGATCAAAGAACGTGTACAGTATGTAATATCCGTGAAGAAACTCTTCGTCTCTGGCATCACTACCCGAAA
>JAUZSU010009175.1:0-11218 GCA_034780255.1 Parotocinclus maculicauda
GTCAGCAACTTGTGGCTTTTATTTTGAAAACAGTTACCCACTAACTCGCACCGTAATATTTAGTGTTTGCGCGACTTCGCAAACACTCCGGGCTGGTTTGACCACGCTTTGCGAAGTGGAGGTTTGTAGAGTGGAGTTTGGTCGCAGTTTTCTAGTAAAACACCAGATCCATGATGTAAGAACTATATTTCTGTAAAGTTGAAGTGAGTTCAAATGCTAGAACACTACCGTGAGTCATTTTGATTAAATGCATCTATGAAAGTCTCCGAAGCCCTTACGCTTATAACCTGATTACTTATCTAGCTACAGTACCTTTAACTGAAACATCCGTATCACGTATAACTGAAACAGCCAGGTATCCTTCTATTTACGTATTTGGTGTGAAAGACCCACTGTACATGGGACAAAATAAACTACACTGTATTTTATGTGCGTTAATGAAGTGGGTTCTTTCACAATAATCTCTTTCCTCGAACATGCCTTGTACTTTACAAGTACAAAACATTTAACGTTTCGAATATGATTTACCTTGGACACTTCATATTATTGTACTACCCAGTACTAATACTCAGTATTGGATTACAGCATCCCTAGAACTGTGTACAAAACAGGCTCTCAGGTGTGGTGACATGATGGAGTGTTTGTTTAAAAACAAGCCTTTCTAAAAAAAAAAATACATAAATAAATTTGAAAACCCCTTGATTGGAGAGACAATACAAATGACTTGCATGAAGCATCTGTTAAAACTTCTCTTAATGGATTTAATGTCCATCAAGTCAGTAAATGAGACTAAACTTTTTTAGACCGCACCATTTAAAACTGTAAAAGACCACTTTTGCTGTATTTTCTAATAACAGGTACTGTACTTTTTTTATGAGGCAGATGGACTTACTGGTTACTGGTTTTTAAAAAAAGTAATAGCGCTGATTTCCCTGTCAAATAAGGGAGTGGTAGGCCTTACAGGCAGTAGCTATAATTCCACTGCTCCTCCTGCAAAACACACACTGAACAGATGGCTTCCAAACATAAAGACTGCTCACACATAGCCATTATCCTGTTGGAACCAGAATCATGACTAAGTTTCAATGAACAACTATAATGAATTATCTTTAGGTCATGAGCATTATCAGTGCACCACATACACAAAACAGTTAATGAAAGTATACCAAGGTTGATCACCTTCTCCAGATACACAGGCAATCAAGGATCAGGATTCTGCATGTTTTTTACAGCATGCAGTTACCCTGCACACAAGTACAGGCTGTAAACTGAACACTACATTAGATACAGGGTCATAAAATAACATTAAAAATGCTTTGCGTTGAATGAAAGGGATAATGTTGTAACTTAAGGGAAGAGCATGGCCATCTGGAGTTCAAAACCTTCTGTCGCTGTCAGTGTCCAAACTGCTGACACAATAGCTCTGACTGTAATTTAGATGTGTAAAACCTGATAATAATGTAATGATAATATACAATTGGTATAAACCTTTATTTTCAAAATAGAGTGCATGTTTCAGAAATTGTAAATATTTGCAAAATCAGTGTTGCAGAAATACAATGTAGTGATTATACATTACATAGCCAAAAGCATGTGAGAACCAGAACATCACATTTTGTTGACTGACCCTTGTAAATCATGTCACAAACATTTAATGTTTCTTGTTCTGAGAGTTGAATTTTCTTGCTTCAGGCATGAGCCCTCTGTGTATGTTCACTTCACAATAGCACTTGAAGGTGAGTGGTCCAACTCTAGCAGGGCAGTAACTTTGATAAAATGCCTTGCTGGAAAGGTGATACCCTATGACAGTCAATGACTCAGAGTAGTCTGCTGTGTGCTGATATATAGTAATAGAATAAAAAATTAACATATTTACAAGCAAATGTCAGAAAGTTGAGCTTAATTATGGAACTGTCTGTATTTGGTATAACATAAATACTCTTAGGCATGAATTCTGTTGGAAACGTTGAATGACAGTTGTTGAAGTGTTCGCTAATACCACTAATATGGATTATCAATGCTTTTGAAAGTCTAAAGCATCTGATAAAAAAGTGGAAGTTAATAAAAACAGACTATATACAAAACTGGAACCCTTGAAAAATATTACCATGTTAATAAATATCAAATAAATATCAGCATTATCCATGAAGGGCCTGTGTATCATTGCGATCTGGAGCAAAGGGTTATTTAGAAAATGCTAAAGAGCAAACTTGTTTTCAAAATGACACTAGGAAAAAAGAAAGAAAAGGTGGCATTGACCAGCATTGCCATAAATAGATTTAGCTTTCTTCACTGTCTGCAGGAACACTTCTAACAAAACCCAGTCCTTCACCAAATTCACATGGTCACTTTAGCAGACTCAGCGTTGGCGTTTCAGGAACATGTCTGATGACATCATAGATGGTGGTATGCAAATCTCTAGTTGAATCGAGCTGTGCCAGGGATCTGCATGATACCTGGAAACATGAAGGGAGCTCATCACACCTGCTTCTCTAGAAAAAACCCCCACACTATTTAAAGTACAATAAAAGGTTTAGCATGAACATGCTCACCTGAGTCGACTCCATTTTCCCTGGAATGGAAACAAACTCATAGATGCCAAAGTCTTCAGTAGCATCCTCATGGCCTAGAATATATAGAATAATAGTGCATTTCATTGTAATCTGGAGCACTTAATACCAGATAATTAGTGTTAAATAGATAACGTTATTGGTAAGCCAGGATCTGACTTATTTTTATGCTATATTGCATTTAGCATGACAGAATAGCTAATATTGGTACTCTGTTACAACATATAAGGAAACAGATTATTTCGTGCTCAGTAGCAAGTTAAGTAAAATACACAAAAAGGTAGTGGTTATGTTAAAGGAGTGTCCGTGAAGGCAAAGACAATTTCAGCAGGTGAGAAATTATATGAAATATTGACGAAGGGCAAAGTTATTCACGTGATATTACACAGTATATCTTTTGCTCTAAAGGTGCCAGTACCAGGTTCCAGAGAGCAGAACTTTAGTATTGTCTAGTTGATATAACACACAAGGGAGTTTTATTATAGCAAGTTTAGCTTAAAGTGTTTATTTTGACTGAGATTGTATTAAGATCATAGAATTCACTCATTGACAAAAGAACAATGCACCAAGAAGGTGTTGTTGGAATTGAATGAAACTTGTATGTATGAATGTAATGATGATGTATGTAAGTGATTACATTATTCGATTGCAAGGATAAGTGTATTGGGAAAAATCCCTGCCATGAGAGACAACACATGCAGCTGCAGGATGCCCTGCACATATTACTAAGTTGTTATTGTTCCTCATATCATGAATTATAACTAAAAGTGAGAAAGCACTGTATAATTAAAAAACAAAAATTACTTAAAGTTCTCTACTTTTGAATAAAGTCCTTTATTTTCATTAGGTAAACATATGAAATAATTAATTGAACAAAAAATATATAATTAGTTACAAAATAGTTATACAACTAATTAAAGACAAATTTATTTATATAGCGCTTTTTACAATGGTGCATTGTCTCAAAGCAGCTCTACAATATTATATTATCTTAAAAGGCCAATTTCAAATTGAGAAAGCATAGGGCGACAGTGGATAGGAAAAACTCCCTGAATATAGAAGGAAGAAACCTTGGGCAGACTGAGAATCAAAAAGGTACCCATCCTCCTTGGATGGCTTAGATGTTAACTGAAATAGTTAAGTTGTATTATTAGTCAAATTAATAAGTAAATACAAAAAATTTTAATTAAATACGAAATGGGTTTAAGATAATGGCTCCTCAGTAGGAAGTCCTTAGAGGCACATCGTCTCCTAATAACTAAATCATGAAGGGAGTTACCGCACTCTGTTGTGGCCCGGGCATGGTAGGAATAATTTTTTTTATAGTTTTATAAATTTATTTATTTGCTTTTGTTTATTGTCTGATTATAAATGTTAATATATGCATGTTCTATGCAAGGTAGTATTAATATTTAGTACTAGTAGGAATAGAAGTACCTATATTGATTTTTGTAATAAATATTATTATACTGCTTATTACTGTCACTGAGGCAGACATGTTATTGATGTTTTCACCCCTTGTTTACATGTCTGGTACTAGTTTCCTTTCAGTATGAAAATCATGCTTACTACTTCCTCAACAAATAGCATGCAGTAGTAACAATCAATCACTGACCATAAGCTACAAGTCAACTACTGTATATAAACGATGGGCTTGTAGATGGAATGTAGAAACTGATGCCTGTGTGTTTACGCAAACAAGAATATACAATAGTAGCTTACACTGCTTAAAAAATCCATGAGGTGGCCATTGTTTTACTGTGTTTAATTGATAATGTGTTTCAAGGGCGTCTGTTTGATCAAATCCTATGTACACAGAACTGCTTAACAACACACACTCGTCATATAACTCAAACATCATGTTCACCTGAACGATGCAGTCCTTTTTGGTCTGGGATTGGCCTAGAGTGGAGAGACCAAATAAAACATCATTAACCATTGAAATAGAGTAAATGTTTTTCTCAGTAAATTTTTATCCATGTGCCATTTTTCTTACCTGCTGTATATTTTCATCAGTGCTGTAAGAGGAAAAATAGAATTATACTATACATAATGTGTAGTATGAAGAAATATTAAAAATGCCACTTATACTGCCTTTACAGTATTATACCATTTAAAGCACTCTGAAGAGCTTGAGAACATTGAGTTCACAGGTGATTTGAATAAAACTTGCATCTCAGAGTCAGCTTGGAGCTGCAGTCAAATTCACGAATAATGCAGGCTAAAAATATCGCAGTGGAGTTTCTGGGTGAAGCTGGGTAAAACTTCTGCATAAAAAATTACCGACACTGTTGTGTTATCTACAAGGCAAAAATGCATGTGGAAATCTCATCTGTCTAGAAGATTACACTATTTTGGACAGAATTGCTGCAAAATGTACAAGGAACATGCCTTGCAATCCCAATAATCTTTCAACATGCCACACTTTTCTAATAGACCTTTCCCAGAGCAGACTGAAGCAGACTGTTGCACTAGTTACACTCTATGGCCTAAACTATGTAGGCACTACATTTAATTAGCTATAACTTTTGTTTTAGCCACACCAACTGCTAAAAGGTTCACAATATAAAGCATACAGGCATTTTTAAATCGGATTTCCAACGATGTGTTGTGGTAGTTGTATACTGAACAACTCAGGGGGAAGTGGTTCACCAATTTTGATGGAGAATTCGACTGACTTGCTCAGAACCAACAAAAAGACTGTCCAACCACACCAGTCATGTTCTAAAATCTAAAAGAAAGCTTTCTCAGAAGAATGAACAGATTTCAATGAGCTTCAATGGGCATGCCAATGCTCTGGCAGGACAGTGGTGCAGTGCTTAAAATCCGCAGTGCACAGTCATAAAAGCATAAACATTTTTAAGGTTCATACCTCTTCTAGGATGGCAAGACTTTCTGAAAAGCACAATTAGCATGCATGCAATGATGAGCAGTGAGAAGACGGTGATGGCAGCTAAATGAAACATTGAATTTCCCTCCTGGAGATGCTTTTCTGTACCTGGGAACAGATTTCATTGTTTTAAATCACAATCTTTTATTAATAATAATCGGTTAATATCAGTGTGGATTGTGGCCTTATGTGAACTTGTGTACATTACACTAGCATTTCCGTTTCAGTTGGCCAAATATTAAAAAGGTTAAAACTGTTGTCATTTAATGATTACACAAAGATACACAGAGAAACTGTGTTGTATGTGATTTCTTAAAATATACCTTGTCTATAGTACTACTGTGGATTTTACTCTTAATAATGCAATAATGCTAGTCTACAATATATCCTACACTGCTGACAAAAATAGGGTATAGTTCATTATTATATTTCAAAATAAAATATCCCCTAATGTTTGTGAGCAATATATAAAGAGAAACATTACTGCATGTTTAGTATACTTATTCCTTATAGAAAATGCATTACTTTATTATTTTCCTTCATTATATTTATTATATTCCTTTCCTATAATAATGCTGATATGCATATTTGCATGTTATTCTATGCAATAGTTCTATTAATTTTGGCTTATACACTATTAAGTATTAACATTTTCTATTTTATTATGCTCTTCATACTATTTCATTTTAATTGGATAACTTAATTCTCACATATATCATCTAAGCTGATCAAGGAGGATGGGACTCTTTTTGGGTTATGGTCCCACCAAGCTTTCTTCCTTATAATGTTTGAAGAGTTTTTCCTCACCACTGTTGCCCTAGGCTTTCTTAATTTGGAATTGGAATTAATTAGAAGATAATTGTAAAGCTGCTTTGAGACAACGCTCCACTGTAAAAAGCACTATAGAAATAAAGCTAACTTTGGCATGACTTATTTAAAAGTTTTTATGGGGAAATGTTAATATTTGTTGCAACAGCCTATATATTAATTCTAATTATAGATTATGAAGACTGCATTTCCAGATGTTAGTCTTTATGTCTTTACGAAATTTAAGATACAAGTTAACAAAGATAACAGCTGTTTATAGAGAGTGTAGGTGTACAGGTGGAGAGTAGACATGATTTTATGTTTGAAACCTTTTGGGTGATTTTGTAAAACATTAAATTATGATTTTCTTAAACATAAAAGCCTCAAGGATTTACTGTTGGTTCACTTTTATGAATTGCAGTGCTATGCATTATACAGGAGAAGTGTGGTGTAATAGCAAACATACTGCAGTTTCTCATTTTTAAGTAAATAGCGACACATTGTTTCAATATAACCCAGCCAATGTGTTCTAGAGAAGTGATGCACATGCCTAGCCCTGTGTCAACTAAAATAAACTATGGTAAGGTCTAACTATATTAATACAGAATAGTTTAAAAATAAACAAACTGTTATGTCTACATACATATATTCCACCAAAACATTTATGAAATGAAAAGGTTATTTGTCCTCTTTGAAACTAGTGGTCAGACGTAGACTGGCTCAATTTAGCCCCTTAAAACTGTAAGGACCCACTCCCGAGTTAATTTATACATGCCTTACACATGTAATTACATAGATCTCCTATTATTCATACTGCAGTTACTATATCACTTATGTTAGTTACTGGGTTAGTCAACAACAACTCCAGAAGATTACTCAGCATCGCAATCTATATGAGGCCAAAAACTCTTCAAAATAGATGAAAAGGTATCTGCTTTTCCATTTGCTATTGAATTTAGGACTGAGACTAGCATTAGACTGGACATTCATATGTTGTTGAGAACAGCTGTCTGCCTCTATTTACTTTTGAATCATGCACCACGGCTTTCATGTACCATGCAGTGATATCTGCTTAGCAACCATAGAACCTGTACAATCTTTGTAAAACATGCATCATGCTTATCAGATGCTTCACTGTACAGCCTAGAATAAGCTTAACCATACAGCCGGTTCATAATGTCTCTCTAAACAAAAATTAAACAGTATGTCTTATGCCCAAGAAAGATTTTAACACAATATAATTTATACCTTTGCGAAGCTGGGCCACCACCAGCGTGAAATGAGCTTCATCCTGTTTATTGGTGATGTTGTTGAAAGCCCGACACAAGAACTCTGTGGCTTGACCTAGACTGTGTGATGACACCTCAAAACGAGAGCCAGTTTTAAAAATTTCTGTGCCATTGTCCCCTGTGGAGATCCATACACAGGTGTTGGGAGGGTTTGAATCTGCCATGCAGTCAAACAAAACCAGCTCGCCTGGGTTTACAGTAAAGACTTCCCCCACTTTTAAACACTGATCTGAGTTCACTTCCAGATTGTAGGGACCATCTGAGGGGAAACACATCCATTAATACTGTTCTCAACACAGTTTATATATGACTGGCAGGGTGTATATATATCATATCAATGTTTTGCAACTACACATGTTTTGTTATACACGTTTAATTCTTTTGTGTGTATTTTCAACTCTCAACTTAATATTTGGTTGCACACCCTTTTGAAATAATAACTGAAATCAATCACTTCCTATAACCATTAACAAGATTCTTGCACCTCTCAACTGGAATTTGGACAAATGGACAAATCTTATTTTCAAACCGGTCCTGGTCTCTCATCTTTAAAGGTTGCCTTCTCCCAACAGAAATTTTAAGATCCACAGATGTTCAATGGGATTTAGAGCCGGACTCATTGCAGGCCACTTCAGAACTCTCCAGTGCTTTGTTTTATTCCATTTCTGGGTGCTTTTGGGAGGATATTTGGGGTCATTGTCCTGCTGGAGGACCCATGACCTAGAACACAAATCCAGCTTTCTGACACTGGGCACTACATTGCAACCCAGAGTCCTTCGGTAATCTTCAGATTTCACCCAGTTCCAGAGGCAGCAAAACAACCACAAAACCTTTCTAAGACTACAAAACATTTGACTGTAGGTACTGTGTTCTTTTCTTTGTAAGCTTCACCCCGTTTTCAGTAAAAATTAAGATGATGTGCTTTACCAAAAAGCTCTACCCTGGTCTCGTCTGTCCACAAAACATTCTGCCAGAAGGATTTTGGCTTACTCACATACATTTTAGCAAACTGCAGTCTAGCTTTTTATGTCTCTGTGTCATCCTGGGTCTCCTGCCATAGCATTTAATTTCATACAAATGTCGACGGATAGGCCGCGATGACACTGATACACCTTGAGCCTGCAGGAGGACAGCTTGAATTTCTTTGGAACTTGATTGAGGCTGCTTATCCACCATCCAAACTATCCTGCAGTAGCTACAGTGCCATGGGCTGTAAACTTCTTGATTATGTTGCACACTGTGAACAAAGAAACATTTAAGATCTCTGGAGATACATTTGTAACTGGGATTGTTTGAACCCTGTTCTCCAAAAACACACAAACATATAATGCAAAAATTAAGTCAACTTACTTTTTATCTGTTTTCAGGTGTGATTTTTATATTGCCCACACCTGTTACTTGCCTGAGGTGAGTTTAAACGGGCATCACACGCTTGAAACAAAGGTATTTACCGACAATTCTAAAAAGTTGCCAACAATTTTGTACATCGTATTTTTGGAGTTTTGCATGGTTTTTTCAGTTTTTATGTGTTGTTACAATACACACAAAGAAAATAAACATTTGTATAACAAAACATGTGTAATTGCAATACATTTCTGGAATAAATGCATCAATTTCGCCCATGACTATATATATATATATATATATATATATATAGATATATATATATATATATATGTGTGTGTGTGTGTATAAACTGCTAGAAAACTTAGATATTTCTAAATGAATACGAAGAGGATCCCACAGTGCCAATGCCCCATCACTGTCAGTGGTTTGGCACTCTTGGGTGACCATATACCCTACTGAACAGTCAATGTGTGGACCTTTTGTCCAGTTTGACATGCTTCTGTTTACCCCCATAAATGTGTCATTTGCTACTCAATCAAGATAATTGAGTTTTGCATCTCATTTGTGGAGCCTGCAGGTCCTAAGACATGCATTAGATCAACTGTTTTCTCTAAAAATTCCCAATTACGTGTGGCGCACACACACACACACACACACATACACACACACGGTTCTTACCTTGTACCCTGTGCAACCGGATATACTCCAGCTCCATTCAACCCTCCATTGGACTAAGTGGTTATGGAAGGCTTCAGTTTATCAAATATTTTAATCAGTTGAATTCATCCTTTGAGATAAAGTAGGATGTATTATTACGTATTTATTTCCATCTTCTTGAATCATTTTTTATAATGTGTAGTATACGTATGTAAATGCTTGTGGTATTGATAGCTGCTTTTTGGAAGCCACTTGCTGCTGAAGGCTTGTCAGTCTCTCTCTTCTTTGAGTCAATGCACTGTTCATATTTGGTAACACAGTAGTAGTGCTGCAAGTGTTGAAAGACATTGGTGCTATTACGTTTGGTCATAAAAATTGTTTTTTTTTTTACAGAGTGTTTACATCTGACTTGTTTTTGTTTACGGTTATCTTCTCTAAAGGCAAAATGTGTACAAAAGAAGGACATGGTATTTTTCTTTGGTACAAGCTGCTCAGTGTAGGAGTTATTCTACATTTTATGTTGCTGACTGAGTTATATATGTTTTTTTTTTATTAAAAAAGCATTGCAGTAATCATCATGGGTTAGTTAGTTGTTCTGGTTTAAAGTAAATTTTCGATAAATTTCCCGGCCTGTTTTCTGATTACTAATGTCATTAGATCATTTATTAAGAATGCATTGACTGATTGAACCAGATGCCTAATGTCATAAAGCCTTAACCATTACTTTTAAAACGACTCTTCTATATTTCTAGTATCCCAACTGAAGGCTGCTTTCCCCCTCTTCTATAGTTCTAGTATCTCAACTGAAGGCTGCTTTCCCCCTCTTCTATAGTTCTAGTATCTCAACTAAAGGCTGCTTTCCCCCTCTATTTCCAATAGCTATTTAAATGGTGTAATCTCAGGGGTTTATGTGTATTATGTGAACTTGAACCTGATACAAAACGGAGCCTGTCAAAATATCCACAAGGTGTTGCTACATACTTAGTTTTCCATAACTGAGTGGAGTGCATGAGGACACCATTTTGTGTTTTTTTTATTGTGAGCAGTGTGAGTAGGAAATTGAATCAATATAGTTTGGTGGAAGCTAAAAAGATAGTCGGGTAAGACATAACAGCTAAAGGGAGCACACCCCTTGCGAGAGAGAGAGAGAGAGAGAGAGAGAGAGAGAGAGTTTTCTGTCTAAAGGGTAAGGTACAGTATAGCTAAAGGGCTGCGATTCCACCAAAGGCCACTTAATTTATTTTAATTTCCAGGTTGTAATAAGATTTAAAGAAAGCTTTGGTGCAGGGATGCAGAGACCCCCATAGGTTTTAGAGATTCAACGTTATGGAAGTAAAAAATGTTTGCTAGGAAAATTTACCCCCTTAGGGATTAGTGTATGAGCATAACTGCACACAATTTGCTATAATTAACCCGTAGAGCCATTTAACATAACCCTGTGACTGCTAATTGCCTTGTTGTACAGAAAATGCTGAAAAACATTTTGAGATCTGTTGCTAGGCATTTACAGATATAAAGCAAAAAAATATGGGAAAGGAAGGTTTTGAAAGAATGGAAATAAAATATTTATCTGTGACTAAGCATACAGTGCATCCGAAAAGTATTCACAGCACTTCACTTTTTCCACATTTTGTTACGTTACAGCCTTATTCCAAATT
>JAUZSU010009186.1:0-11218 GCA_034780255.1 Parotocinclus maculicauda
AAATTGGCATTGACTTGTGTATATATATGTGACTAGTGTTGAGATGAACTTGTGTATGGATATAACCTTGTGTGTGTGTCGCTTACATGGCCACGAGTGCCGATAGCGACGTTAAAACAGCCAAATAAACAAACAAACAACATTCCCTTTTGGTTGTGTGCAGCCAGTGAGGTATGTTTAAGTAAATTATCTTTGTATTTTTACTTTAAAATTGTATTTTGGCTCTACAGCGTGTGTGATTATTGTGGCTGGTCAAGGACTATTTTATCGCCTACCTGTACTTATCATTCTCATTTTCTGTTTTACTCCAGTGTGTAAGAACAGGGCAAGATGTCATCACTTTAAGACTCCATAAATACTGGTTAACTGCTTTAATAAGGACAAAGATATTTAAAATATATAATTCTAAGTTTCTTCTAAGGTCGCTTAATTAGCACCTAAAATAGTCCCACGGTCAGAAAATTTTGCTTGTGTTGCTCTTTGAAGATTTTAGTTAGCGCCAATTTGCCATGCTTTGTTCAAATTCAAAAGCAGCCTGGAGAAAATTGCCCCTGAAGTTAGGATAATTGGTGTTCTTTTATGGGGCTTTTAACTTGTGTTTCTTGGCTGTCTATAGTGATACACATAGAAGAGTGTCCCAGTGCCAGATGGCTGATTATTTTTTTTTGCCTCTGTTTGGAGTGACTTGTTCTTTTCTCTAAGTGAGGCTGTGTGTTTCCATCAGATTTGTTGGCTTGGCAGAGATTGTGGTGGGAAACTAAAGTGGCACAGACCAGAGAATGGATAAGTGGAACACTTTGAGCCAAACGATCAGGCCAATCGGCACAGGGCTCGAGCACTCAGCCCAAAAGCTTTGATAGTCTAATTGAGACGTAAATCTCTTTATCAGGCTCTGATGGACGGTTTTTATGCCGTCCTGTGAAATGGAGAGGCAGTTAGACGGAAGAGACGACCAGAACAGCATAGGATGTGAATCCTGCACACACTTAAGTAGTAGGGAGAGAATATGAAGACTTGTGTGAAATAAAGCACATTAGGCAGAGGCGTGGTAGCTGGGTAATCTAATGCAACCTAATATGAGCTGACAGCCTGAAGAAGTGAGAATGGAAAACATGTGCAGACTTGCTGGATTGTAAGCAAGCGAAAATAACATATGGACCATTCCTGGGGGGTAGAGAACAACTACCCGGTAGTCCATTTTGTAATCACAGGTACGTTAGGTGTATCTGAGTGGAAGAGGCATCTTTGCCCATGCCGAAAAAGTAACTGCGGGAATCAATGGCACAAGCTAAAACAAATGTCGAACCGAGCACAGCGTTAATCCCAAGCACTTCCCTTTCCCCCATTATTACCCGCTTCTCAATCAGCTCCATGGCAATGCCCTCTGGTGGCTCTTTGATCTCTCACTCGCAGCTATTGTTAAACGTGACATTCATTGCCTTCGGGTTTAGACAGATATTGAGCTGCTCGTCACAGTTCTGAAAGGCACGCGGCTGAGTCAGGAGAATGGAAAGACTAGTTATTTCGCTCAGACCCTCCCCAAATGCAGACTGGGGATATTGATCCACATTTTTGAAATGTTTAAGTATAAAGAAAGCTTAGCTTTCCCCCCGAATAGCCACAATGCTAGAATTGAAACCTTTTTGGGACCTATTCTTACCTTCCTCAGTCTAATTTAAGTGCATTGCTTTTTGACTAACAATACAAGATACAGGATTTTCACATCAATGGTCATCTTTACAGAGCTGCTTTGTGTCTAGACACCTAATGAGTAGGGGTGTAACGATGTAATGTGTTCCTAATTTTGATTGATTCATGATACTGAGTTCACTATTCGATTTTTCCACAATTATCCATTTACATTTTCTGGTTGACGCATAACAAACAAAAGACCAGACCATTAAACAAAGGGGTATAAACAATAGGTGACTGTGGATAAGTAAAAGGGTCATAAGCAGAGAAAGACTCATATAATCCAAAAGCGACTGAAAATGGTGCAACATGGCAAAATTTCTGTTGAATTGAACAGAGCTTGATGTTAGCTTTTATTGCGTCTGTTACAGAAGCCAAAAAAGCCATCAAAATAGTTTCATATTTATTGTATTATTGCTTGGAAAGTGAGCTGATTTAAACACCTGATCCACATTGTCGTGAAACAACTATTAGCAAACCAGTGGCAACATTGCATGTTTCATATTTAAGACAGCAAGGTAAATGTAATCAGATCCTCAGATTATTCATGTAAACAACACACTTTGAGATCATAACATGTGATAAACAAACTTGAAGGTCAGTAGTCATTTTAGGTGGTGCATCAGTTCCCAAACCTGAATGGTTATTGAGTTAAAGGAAGCTCATCTGTGTCATTAATCTCTGTACTGCATTAAATCTCATGTGAAAATAGCCCTATATTGGCCTGTAGTCTGTTCAAGGGTTGTAATTGTTGAGAGCAGTCTCGGGTTTGATGCCACTCTACGATACTCTCATTCCAATTTCATGACAGAATAATTGTGTGATCTGAGCACTTCTAGCTCAGTGGTGATCCTTTACCACAGTCTGCTCAGTGTTGCAATATCTGCAGCCTCATCTGTAATACAGCTTCGATTTGTAAGGCCCCAGTGGAACCAAGAAAAACACAGGGCTGGGTGTCTGTTTTGCAGCAAAGCAATTACTGAAAGTGCTGGTACAAGGTTGAGTTTACTTGAAAGGAGCCCATTCACTGTCTACAAGATGGTGCAACAGCATATAATCCTGAAGCCACATGCAGCAGCTGGCCAGTTTCTTAAATGTTACTGTTCAAGTTAAACCTGATTTATTCTCTCAACACTTTATTCACAGCACACTGAACATCTTATGTGTCATACAAAACCCTGTTCCAGTTCTTTTATACGGTGCTATAGAAGGACCCTTAAGAACTTAATCCTGTTGTCCGGTCTCAGGCACAGGGGGATGGATTTCATGTTTGAGCTCGATTCCTCTCAGGTTTCTTAGTCCTGCATCTCTGATAACTGTAGTTTTCCCTCACCACTATCACCTTGGGCTGCACATACACTTGGCTTTTCTTATGCAGATTTTGCTACGATTATATAAAAAAGCAAGAAGATAGAACAATAACAACAATCCTTTTTCATATGAATGCTGTTTGGGAGATATCAATCTGCTCATCCCACTCGTAGCTTAAAGTATTTTGAAACGTCTCCAACTTGGAAGTGAAATACCCTAAGCAGCTTTTCTGGTTAACGAAAGTTTCCACCTTTCCAGTTAAACCGTATTTTTATGTTTGTCGAAGAATTAACACCTCTCGCTGCCACTCTGGCACGTTTAAAGCAAGCGGACGTCCGAGTGGGTGTGTGTGGAGGTGGTGTTTCAGGGAGTCTTATTTTTGATGCTGCACTTAAACGTTATAGAATTCCTGTTCCATCTGGAACCAGTGGCTTCAGCACTGTGCATTTTTGTACATACAAACCTGCCGTATTGCTTCATCCGAGGCCTGAAACACCAGAGCACTGCACATTTCTGCTTCAACACGTTTGACTGAGTTGAGTGAGACTAAATGAGTGATGCGGCTGTCCAAACGGGCTCAGGTCGGCAAGGCAGACTGGAGGAAATGTGCACAGCGTATAATGATGTACCTCGTGTTCTGTCCGAAGCCTTTGAGCAGGAGAGCACATGAGCTTTCACCAACGTCTCAGGAATATTACGAGACCTTTCTCTTTGCTGCATTTGTTTTCATCATACATTTCATTCCCTATTCCAAAGAACAGGACAAGTACAATGAAAAGGAGCTAGATCTGTGAATTTTGTACTCTGTAAAAACCTAGTTATATAATGGATGTTTTCAACTGAGCTCAAATTCTAGGTGTAATTTATGTTGTTTTGTTTGGGGCTTGTTCGGGGATTAGGGGTTATGAAGTTGTACAGACGCAAGACTTCGGAAGGTGTTGAGAAATAGCAGAAAAGCTATATTTGCATGACTTGCTGTATTTTCCAAGAGAAGAATTATATAATTGTGTATATTGAGTGGATGTTTGTCGAAAAACTAAACAATTAGGCATTGAAATATTTGTCCAAACTTACTGAGGGTTTAGGTTTAGGTTTGTTTTATATCTTTAATGTGTACTTCTTAACTAAACGCAACATTTTCCTGATCAAACTGTCACTCTGGTGTAATTGTAGTCATCGGTATTGCCCAGTCAAGGATATTCCCAACAGGGAATGCCATGGAAAAGCTTTGGAATCACACTGAAATGCCATTTTTACGGATGGGTGCCAGTAAATTTGGGGTCCAGCGACAGGTTAATGCACTGTCAACCCACTGTCCTCAACATGAACAAGTTCCTTTTGAGTGTCTTCCCCGGAATCATCAGCAATTATAAGCTGCCCTCAGGATTGTTATCTATTTCCGCTGGATGGCACCTGTGATTATTGTACAATCTGTGTGTCTGTGGCCTCCAAGAAAACCAGTCAATCAGCAGCTTACACTTGAAATTTTTAGTTCAAGCTACATTATCTGCTATTTTAATCCTTTTCAAACGCTGCCACCTTTGCGCTTGGCTTCTATGGAGACGGCATATCTGCTACGTTAACCTTGCAAGTAATCTTGCCCGCCCGTCTCTTCTCGAGCCAAAAACTCTCTTCCCTTCCCACACACACAGCAGCTCCTCAGATCAATGCTTAAGCTGTTGGGCCAAAATGCAGGGCTCAGAACCATGTCAGTATTCCGAGCACACAGTGTAGCAGATCCCAGCGGTGCATTAACACCAATGCAAGGTTGTATAAGACTGTGTGGCAGTTAACTTTACTTCTGTCATGTCAACAGTGCATGTGCTGTATATATGAACGCTTGAATGATCAGATAACGGCGGAAATTTGACTGTGACATGGGTGTTAAGTGCATCCAAACACACTCAATTGTGGATTTAGGTACATAAATACATAAGTACCTATGTCTTGTCTACAGTTCATTTCAGTAAAAACTAACAGACACAGAGTCACTCAGGACAGGCCTGAAATCACCGAGATGCTCCCCTAATAATTACCCTACCCCTGTGCAAAACAAATCCCACCCGAGTTAGGCTTTAAGCACCCTTACATAATGAACTATATCCACCGAAAGATGTGTGTTATGTAACATGTACCTCTCACTCTCACTGGCGTCACTCCAGAGAATCAAAGTCAAGAGCCAAAACCTAATTAATCATTCATGCTAATAAATCTGAGCACATTTCACTGAGGTGAGACAGCATTGGCGCCTTCCAGGAACGGCACCTTGATAAGAATCTTCCTCGCGTTTCGTACCTTTGATTATGATCGCCAAGTGGCATTTTCCAAGTGTGAATCAAAGCTTCTCTAAGGCACCATGCAGAGAAGTTCCAACTATAAGTAAGTCATACACAAGAACATGTTGGATAAGACTGAACTCACAACAGTCTGGTAAGCCTCATCAACGCTTTAGATCAGCGGCAAACATTTCTGCCTCTTTGATTTATTGTAACCGCATCAATGATTCTCAGAAAGGACATTAAGGGCCTGAGAATTTTAGTAAACTTGGTTATTTACATACTGTATCTTTTGCTCTTAATGACACAACATTTCCTCTCACAACTTCTGTACAAAAGATCTATTTCTATATTTGCAATAAATTTGTTATTAAAAAAAATCTTGGATGATTATTTTCAAGAATGAGAGGCTAACGAAATGTTTCGGTGTTCATTTGTGTAACTAATTGTGGATGGATTTGTCTGATAAACGGCTTTATTTACTCCATTAGATACGTTTATGTGTAGGTGTCACAGGGGTCCATGGGAGATGTTCAAATAGTGGTAATTACTGTTAAATTGCTGTTAAATACCTTCTTTAACCAATCATCCATGAGACAGAAAAAAAAGACCCCTAGGGAAAGTTCTTTTTGTAGATCTGCTACTCTATAAGGCCAGACTTTTTTATTTGCTTGTTCCCTACTCAAGAATCTACTGAGGAGGGAGGAAAAAAAATAAATCTTTATTTTTCAGCACTTTTCAATTTCTTAAGGACTATGTGGAATCAAAACAAGGAAGGACGAAGAAATTAAAAAATATTTATTTAAAAATAACCTACAATTAAATTAAAGTGGATCTGGAAACAAAATTAAATGAACAGAAGAAAACCGTTGGCGCTAAAAAGCTAAAAAATATCTATAAATATTTTTTGGAATTTCAACCATTGGTATTGCGGCGGATCAGAGAAATACCAAGAAAAATAATTTTTTTTTGTATTCTTCAAATATGATCGTCGGCGGCTCCGCGAAACAAGCAATAAAAAAAGTCTGGCCTAACACATGATAAACTCTACCAAGGGGTTGCACGACTATAAATTAATGTCTTTATTTGTTTACTTAACATTGAATCAGTCACTATCTGTGACAAGACCAAGATTACATTGATACTAGTGAGACACGTTTACGCTGGACCAATTGAGAGCCACCAGTTAACCTGATGCATGTCTTTGGAATGTGGGAGGAAATCCAAGTACCCAGAGTAAACCCACACTGATACAGAGAGGACATGCAAAGGGTTATGAAAGAGCCGGTGCCTAGCGGCATGCCAGTCCTGACACTCATACGTACACTTGAGGCATTTTGAGACATAGGTATTACGACAGGACATATTAGAAATACAGAGGTACCATTGTATATATTAAACTATACTAAATTACAATGGATTTGGCGAAACGTATCCCCATCGTAAATCAAGCAGAACCTGTACCTTACTGGATTAAGCAAACCAGTTCATGCTAACATTAGTTACTCATGAGCTCCACATCATTTGGTGAGCCGATCCTGTTAGGCTGGTCATTATTACTAAGAGCCATACACTGCTTCTGTGAACTAGTTGAAGAACAGAGCAAACTCGACTAATTCTGAGCCAGAGTTGGATTAGATCAAGCACACTAGGTGGGTATAAATCAGCCTGACAAGATTAGAAACCACAGTAGCAGCCCTGCAACCACCAGTTTATCACATTACATGTCCATGTAATGATGAGGAATGAACGTCTGGAGACATCACTGCTCCACCACAGGCTCCTGATGAAATTTGAGATGGATTTGAATGCTTCTTCAGCAAGATAGTTTTAGTGCTGGGGACCACAGTGATGGCGACTGGTACAAATAAATGCTAAGCAAAATCATTTTAGCGCTTTGTAACCGCAGGAATACCGTACAATATTGAACACAGCTACTTGAAATAGATACATGTATATTGGCAAGGATTGAGGTAAACAACTGCTGTTGGAGTGTTGTCTTGTGTGTTAAACACTATGATTGTGTACATCAATAAGAAGCCAAGGAGCTATTCCGGGAAGCGTATTTAAAATTTGTTTTAAATTAACTGTATTGTACACAAATGAGCAACATTTACTGTCATTCTACTGTCAAATTAGCCAACATATAACACAAACTTTTTAACTAATATCACTTCCATACCAAGCAAAATAAATGCATCTTGTTTTACCCTCGATTGCCATGGTCAGGATTCTGTAAGAGGGTCTGAAGCATCACCCAGAATTTACTGGAACCAACCTTCACATTACTTATCAATCATTACTTATCAGGACAGAAATGCAGATCTGCTTTTAAAGGAGAAAGTTCACTCCTTTGAAGATATATATGTCTATATTTTGAACAGAGACAGAAATCGTTGAACAGAAGGGGCTTGCTTGCTTCACAAGTCAACACTTTCACATGGCAACCCCTATTCAAACCCAGGGATCTAAATCCAGCTCCTCAGGATCTGTCGTTTTTAGCAGCTGGCTCTTAGTCACTGGAGCTGCTATAAGCCAAACAGGTGATATCAGTGGCTTTAATTTCCCAACCAAAAAATGATACAATGTAATAAATGTAAAAAGTAATCCACTCATAATTGATGGATATAAATTAGTGGCATCGGTTCAAATATAACTGCTGTTTAGTCGATGAACAGTTAGCACTTTGTTTATCAACCAAGCCAGATTGTTGCACCTAGTGTGTGTCATCGTGAATCAGCCCTGAGTGTGAGATTTCAGTCTTCCATGAAGCAGAGACATTGTCCCGATGAACCCATCAAGGTGATTCACCTTTCTCGTCTCTGTAATTTACAATGCCTGCAGTGGCACTATTATAAGAGAAAAAGCTCTTCTTGTGAAAAAGACGAGACCAAATGAAAAGAGTAGGAAGTAAATGGCTGAAAAAATGAAGAGGATTTGAAGGTAGTTGTGAAGAAAAGATATGACGAGATTTAGAAAGAGCAGTGCTGTCCTTTTCCTCAGCAAGAAAACCACTGTGGAAAATTCAAGCTGCCAGAGACTCTCTTGTACTATGTGAGTGTAAAAGACTTTAGCTATTTTATAGTGCTCTTGACTACGTGGATACGACTTCGCCAATTAGGGTTTTTCTGTTGTTAAAAGTCGTAACTATTTGAACATCATCAAGTGTCTTGATGTCACTGTGGAAGAAAAAAACACCTCTGGTTCCTCATATGGAGCTCACTGTAAAGCTGATTATTATCTAATTCACTAGTCTTAAAAGGGGCACTGATGGCACAGCAATTAAGGTGCTTCACTATCAGCCTAAAAGTCCAGTGCTCAAGTATCAGCTCTGCCAAATGAACCCTTTAGCCAAGCCCTTAACCCTCCACTGCTTGGGTTGTACTGTGTAAGATTGTATCATTTTCATTTAGATTTATGTCATTAAGAAGACGCCCTTATCCAGAGTGACTTACAATTAATACAGTCTTACAATCCAAGAAAATTGTGGGCCTTGCTCAGGGACCCAATTGTGGCAGAGGTGGGATTTAAACCCTGGGCCTTCTGGGGCATAGTCCAGTACCCTAACCACTAGGCCACCACAGTCCGTAGCAGTATCAGGTGGAAGTCAATGGTGTTCATTTTGTACCAAAAGTTTCACACAGAATTATACAATTCACAAGCAAAATTGAGAACATTTTGCTTCAAATGCAGATGGCAAAAACAAAAAAATATATTTGGCAGTTTGTAGTGATTAGCGACTGCGTATTGGTTGCTATGGCTGCCATTGTACCAACTGTAAAGTTTGGTGTAGGAGAAATAATAATTATTAGAAATCAGTAATAAATAACAATTGGGTGGCTAATAAACTAACCCATCATCATGTAGACCAGGGTTCAAGTGACCATTGTCTGCCCTGCCACAGACTTGTATCCACATTAATGCCTGTGTTCTGTGTTCTCTCTCCTGTGAATCAGCACCCCTAGACTACAATTTCGCTCTAAATAGAAAATTACGAATCCAAATCAGAAAATGTTAGGGTATGAAAATGCAAATAAAAAAACACTGTGTCCTACATGATCTTTGTACATATATACTATATACTGTATATACTGCAGACAGTATGAATCCTAGTTAATTCATGTTGTTTTTGTCTGGTCAACGTAATTGCATTTGTTCAAATAAACATCCATTCCTGTATCTCAGGCCTGCAACACACTGCAAAAAAGTTATGATGGGGGAAATTTCTGAGTTAAAAAAAAAAAGAAATAATAATGTGATTTCAATAGGTGTTTGTAATTGTGACTTGATACAAAAGCAGTATGAACTCAAATGTGAACTGAACATTTAAGGAACAGAGATTAATTTTAGATATCCAGTTTGTCATCCAATTATGTCAGAAAATGTAAAGGTTTATAACCAATGTTCCTCAAAGAAGTACTGGAAGGGAGTTGCATATCTCGTCATCGACAATGCATAATATCATTAAATTTTAGTGCATAAAAGGGCAAGATCCTTAACTGAAGAGGCGTTATCTCCAATCCCTCAGATGATGCTGTATCCAGAACCATCATTCATGAATTGCTGATAGAACAACATGTGTTAGGGATTACTTTATCAAACCTTTATCAAGCTCTGCAATACAAAGTTACATTCACACACGCCCCTTAAAATATTACTCTGCCCATCAACACGCTGATAGACTGGCATCCCATCATCCCTTACAAGGAAAGCGTTAAAATGTGAAAAATAGTAATATGTTAAAAACAAATACAACTAAAAGACACAACCATTAAAATGCATACAACAGAACAAATGGTATGAAAATTGTGTAAGTACTGGCTTTTTGTACATCTTTACTTCTTGTCTTTACACCCAAAGACTGAATGCTGTATTGTACTGGATTCCTGGTGTGAGTGCGTTATTTGTACACAACGGTAGTGTAATACTGTGAACAAGTGTATGTGTATGGGTGATTAAAGCGGAAGGGGTTATTACATGGCAGGATCATTAAGAATATCCTGGTCTTGATTAATTGCACGTGGCCTGAGGAGGTGTAGGTTAATAACGCTCGGTGTCTGTGTGTGTGTTGGGTTTTTCAGATGATCAGAATGAGATGATGCAGTGAACTTTCTCACAGGATTGTGTGATTAATGGCAAAAGTCAGCATTTTGTATACCCACACACACTTTTGTAAGCATCAACTAAACAAACTACGAGACATGGATGTGAATTAAGCAATACAGAAAAACGTTTAGCACTGGGACTAAGAGTAAACACACACACACACACACACACACACACACACATGCTCACACACATCAGGCACAATTACTGCAAACAAGCCACTGAAGTCCAGTTTAGAATGAACAGTTCATATAAAGTGACTATGCAGTGCCAGAGCGAGGAACTTAATCGTGAGCTCAGGAGGACAGGTTGAAGCTTGGGGGTAAAAACAGTTTGTTAGGAGGCTGGTGCAGGCCCAGGTGCTCCGGTACCGTCTGCCAGATGGCAGAACTCTAATAACGTCTCGACTGGATCGTGCAGGGCCGCTACCTTTATTTCTTTCTGCTTGGGTGAACACAAGCGCTGACCCCTTGATAAAACGGGCCAATTTCACCCCTTTCAAAAGAGCTTAATGGTCTCATGTGCTGCAGACAGGACTCCAATGATAAAAGGTACTTGCTAAACTGGGTCTGAACTCACATTTTTATGTCACTGCATCAAAGGCCCAATTCACAGCACTGCCAAGCTGCCACTGCTGGGCCCTTGAGCGAGTCCCTTAACGCACGAGTGCTTGGATTGTAGCTTTTAAGAGTGTTTCAGCTGTAAGTCAGTCAGGATATGGGTACCTGCTTAAAGCAGCGAACATAAGCTTTCCTTTAATCTTTCTTGATTAGTCCTGTTGCCTCACAACTAAAGAGATCCCTGGATCAATTCCCAGTTCAGATTTCACCTTT
>JAUZSU010009197.1:0-22857 GCA_034780255.1 Parotocinclus maculicauda
TCTCTATACGTGTAAATCGTACAATAAAGGTTTAATAAACATTTAATATGTTACATAGCACGTCCCGTCTTGTAACGTAGGGCATGTTCGTTTAATCGGACCAGCCGGTTATTAGGACCAAAACCATTCCGATTAACCGGAATCAACTGAAATTAAATTTCTTAAAGCAAATTTGTACCTGGCCTAGGAACATGCGATAACTG
This sequence comes from Parotocinclus maculicauda, assembly GCA_034780255.1. Taxonomy (NCBI): domain Eukaryota; kingdom Metazoa; phylum Chordata; class Actinopteri; order Siluriformes; family Loricariidae; genus Parotocinclus; species Parotocinclus maculicauda. The sequence goes on from JAUZSU010009197.1 coordinate 204, forward strand.
AACATCCTCAATCCTCATTTAAATTGTTTACATACTGTCAATGTAGCAAGGTTTCAGGTTCATAAACAGGTGTGGAAATTATAGTTCTTTGTTAATGTTTTGAACCGTGTTCACTGTAAAGCACATATAGTACTGTGGGAAAGTCTTAGCTCACCATTAGCTGTGATGCAATAGTATAATGACCATTTATAATATACTGTTGATGAGTGGACCCAAATATTTCTTCAATTTGTCATTCCACACTATTCTTTGCAATTCTTACCAGCTACCCTTCTAAAAAAAAGACTATTCCTGACTGTATACCTTTATCAGACTGTGAAAGGGTCACCTTGGGAGCCATATGAAGCTGCCAAATGCAAGTGCAAGGGGAGGTCGCACTAAATACTTGCCACTGTAGTCTATAGGAGCTTTTTTCTGAAGTATTTAATGCTTATATATAGATACAGAGACTAAGAATAATTATACTGTATACGGTTCTATAATGGGTAAGACTTTTGCTCAGTACTGTACGTAGACACAACAGGCTCTCTACTGACCAAGTGAACATCTTACTTTTGTTTCTATGTACTTGAAATTCTGGGGTTATCGGTGATTTATTTATTTATTAGCTGTCCATGTGACTGATTGTTCATTCCATGTGGATGTGTCAATTTTAAAATGTGATTTCTCAAAGTATTTTATCTTGTTTTTTAGATAAAAACAAACTTGGGTGATTTACAGTTTCTGTTCTTTGACCTGGTCGTGGTAACTGTGCTTGCTATAGTAATGGGTCGAGGGGGACCCAGTGATGAGCTTCACTCCCAACGCCCCCCTGCAAGCCTTTTTGCTCTGCCTGTTCTCTGTACTTTATTCATGCACACAGTGCTGCTCGTTATCATCCAGGTGGCAGCGCTACTCATCACCACCTCACAAGACTGGTAAATTCAAGAAATTACGTGATAATTGTTATAAAGTTAAAAGTGGGTAATTCTTAGCATTATCTTTTACTTTTCCAGGTACATCCCCCTCAATTCCACATTTGCAGGGGCAGCAAATCTGCCAAACATGGAGGACACAAGTGTGTTTGCTGTGTCAGGGTTCCAGTACATCACAATGTCTATAATAGTGACAAAAGGTTACCCTTACAAGAAACCACTTTACTTTAACGGTAAGATTTAAAGAAAGAATCCAGAACTTTACAGTGTAATGTTAGTCCATCACATCTTTAGCATGTGACTGATTTAAAACAAGCAATAATTCCAGCTGGGTGTCAACAGAACTTTTCACTCCTAACAGTGAAAATATATGTATAATAATTTAGATAAAATAAATGATATAATTATTTCTTTATTATTTAATTTAGTTTCCAGTGTTTCAGAATCTTCTAGTTTTTTTCTCTTTTCACTTTTTTTTTTTTTTTTACATTTTCTAAGCCATTGTTTTCTCTCTTAATGCAGTTTTAAAACTTAAGGAATTCTTTTAACTTTTTCAGGTTTCACTTTATTAAGCTTCTATGTATCCTATATAGAATCCCTCTATGTTTATGCTCATTCAAGTTTTTTCTATTTATAGAGCTGTATAGTTTTTTTTCTATTTGTCTGCATTTTTTCTGTTTATTTTTCATAGACACACAAACAATAAATCCATTTTCTGTCAGTACCTTTATATTTAAAATACTGTCAGTATGTCATATAAAGAAACCACACTGACACTTAGTCACCCTTTTCTAGATCAGAATGTTTTGGAGCCCCCCAAACACGTATACACCTTTTGCTTCCAAACTCCACTGGCATTTATTTCAACAAAATAAAATGACAAATCACCTTTACAGTATACTATTTAATTGACATGCATTATGTATTATTAATGTTTCTGTCCAAGACTTCTCTGGCTCAAACATGCATTATTCCTTTGCCTTGCTGTATAGAGTTATGGAATCATCTTAGCTTATTGCTTGAAGTGTCTCTATTTTCACTTGACTTGCTGTGTTTAAATGTGGGATAATGGTTCAGTCTGGTCCTGTCACTGCAAATTGCTGCATTTATGGTTTTTATAGTTTCCAACACCAATTTAACCATGAAGATTCCTTTCTTTTATTACCAGTAGAAATGTAGTATTTACTATAAATTTACAGCATATTTGTATAAATATCTCACACATATGCAGAACAAAAGACTATTTTTGGGTAGTGTAGCTCTTGGTAAGAGATTGTTGACCGCTTAGACATGCTCTTATTACACATCAAAACATTTCACTGTACTTGCATAACTATGTATGTGACAAATAAACATCTAAAGTCATCTGCCCACATCTGAGCCTGTAAATCCTCAACACTCATAGTTTGCTGATATTGGCATCCCAGCTGGTCCCATAAATGCTCAATTAGCGATACATCTGTTGATGGTCAGGCCAAGAAAGTGTTGCAATCTGACAGAGCTGTTCCTGGGAAACCTGTGCGATGCGTAGGTTATCCAATATCCTGCTGAAAAATTCCAGGTGGAAACCCTGCCATGAGAGGAAACCTATGGGGATGAAGGATGTCCTGCACATATTTCTGAGCTATCACTGTCCCCCCCTATCACTACTAGCGTGACTGACTATTGTAAGTGATAACTCCACAGATTATCACACTAGCAGTTGGGATGGTGTGTTCCTCCAGGAAGTATTGAAGGGCTCAACATGAAGACCCCATACTTACATTTACAGTATTTAGCAGACGCCCTTATCCAGAGCGACTTACAACTGATATATTCTTACAATTCAAGCAACGGTGGATTAAGGGCCTTGCTTAAAGACCTAACTGTGGCAGCTTGACAGGATTTGAACCCAGGACCTTCAGGTCCAGAGTCCAGTGCCTTAACCGCTAGGCTACCACAGTCCCACATTTTATCGTATAATGACCATATGTAACATATTGTAGATATTTCGACCAAAGAATTTTAAACTTATCATCATTATAACACTGCTAAAATAATGGTAGATCTACAACACCAAATCAGAAAAGTTGGGACGCTATTAAAAATGCAAATATAAAATATAATGCAGTGCTCCTTACATGTACTTTAACTGTATATCACTGCAGACAGTATGAACACAGGATTGTTTTGGATATTTTTCTGATATTAATTAACTTAATTTAATTTGTTAATAAACATCAATTACTGTATTTCAGGCCTGTAAAATATTCCAAAAAAGTTGTGGTGGTAGCAATGTATTGCTGGAAATACAACTGGTCAACAAATGTGTTTGAAATATATTGAAATGTTTAAAAACAACGTTCCCTAAAGTAAGAGTGGAACATTTCAGACCTAAATGTTTCTGATTTAACTTTTTTATTGTTCTGGTGAGACATACATGGAAAAGATTTCATCTTGAAGGATTGAATGTTGCTCTTAAATGTCAGTGTACTTTTCTGCATTAATGCTGCCATCACAGAACTGAAATTGAGTTACCAAGTGCACCGAAACGACCTGAAATACTGATTCATCTGACCACAGTACACGTTTTCACATTGTGATGGTCCATCCTAGATGCATCCAAATTCAGAAAATTTTACGCTGCTTCTGGACATGGTTAACATGAGGCTTCTTTTTTGCACAGTAAAATGTAAGTGGCATTTGTTAATGTAACTGTATATTGTAGTACTTGATAAAGGTTTGCCAAAGTTATCCTTGATACAGTGCCGTTTGCGGGATCAGAGATTATAAATCTTCAGTTTACTGCTGTGCCCTATCCCATTGTGCACTTAAATGTCTCCATTGTCTTTATTGTTTAATGTTACGTTAATATTGTGGACTCTAAAGGGAGAAATCCCTTCCAATACTTCTTTGAGGTACATTGTTTTTCAATAATTTCCTCACAGTTGGTGATAAACTGGAGATCATCTGGTCATCTTTGCTATTCAGAGAACCATTTGTGAATAATCATTTTGTATGTTAACAAGTGATTATAATAATCATGATTATAATTACCTGTTGACATCACCTGTTTATGGCATCGTATAATTATTTTTTTTACATCACTTACATTTTTTTGTTTTTACATTCAAGCCTAAAATGCAGGAATGGATGTTTATTAGCAAATAAAATACAGTTGACCTGACAAAACATGAAATATATCATGATTTTTGTAATGGAAAGAAAGTCAAAGTAAATATAAGGAACACTGTGGTTTTATTTAATTTGCATTTTTTATTACTGTCACAACTTTTTATGACTTGGGGTTGTCATCTTATGCTGACCTACTACTTTTGCACAGTATGGTATAAATAACATAGAACTTTAAAATATAATTTATATTAGTGGAGATAATTGATTAATACTGGAGCTGAAAAGAACAGGTAATACATTATTTTAATGGTACCTACTGTACAGAACTCAGTTTAATATACCTTCATAATATACTTCACTAACTGTAGTACTATCATGAAGCCATGATCTCACCCCTGTGTGTTTCCTCAATGAATTATCATGAAGGACTCGTAAGGTTATGTAACTGGACAATAACATATTTTCTTGCCGCAAATCAGGCTCCTCTGAACACGTGACTTTTTAAATTTAACACAATGATGTTGTTTTTTTATCTAAATGCTAAAAGCTATGTTGCACTGAAGGCAGAGTGTCTAAATGCAATGTAGACCAAATCTGCATAATGCTGCTTTTCCTGGTGAAAGCCACAGTATTACTAAAACATGAAACCATTAAAAGGTGTTCATACCATGTTTATATTTACTGAGTGTGCACTCTTTACATGTGATCTTCAATGTAATCTAGGACAAACTGTATTTTGTGAAGTAATCCAAATACACAAAATTCTGTGTATTTTAGCAGCTAATCAAAGCTGTCACAATTATACAAATGTAATGAAGTCTTATCTCAGAGGCTTGAATTGATTTGAGTGCCTGTATTTAGAGCAGTATGTTCTGACATTTACACCTGTCCCTCCAGCTGTTGCTACTGAAATATGCTCAGCCTACAGCTAGATTATTCAGCAGGTGTGTGGATTTGCTCTGACCTCACTTTGCTCTAATATTTTGCTGGCTGAAACAAGATGTTACCATTGCGTAGTCACATTGATGAAGGCACAATGTTTGTTGTGGAGAAAATATTTTAGGAGCATTGTGTAGGTACAAAGTGCTCTGTTTGTGGTCAGTAGATATACAGTTGATTCCTATATAATGTCAGTAAGCACACTAAAACAGCATCCTATTTCACGACCATCAATCAGAGCCTGATCTGACAGAGACACAAAGCCTTGCTGTCTGTCATCTTCTCCCAGTCTCTTTAATCAATTCCCTTTAATCTTTACCTTGACATCATAAAATCCTTTCAGATTCTGTTCTGGTCTTGCCTTGTTTTGATTGCCGACAGCAACACTCAAGTCACATGGGTGCTCATTTATTGCTCTCTTGATCTCCATTCACTTGCTCTCTCGCTCACTCTGACAGCACCAGTGCTTGGCCTATTGTTTGAAGATGCATATGAGGTCACTTTCTGTTTCCTTGTTATCAGAACACCATTTAAAGCACTGAATGTGAGTAAAAATCTTATAACATTATCGTTTCTGATAAACCTGTGTTGCCAACCTGACAACAATGAAATGAAAGATATTTTTTTTTCATGTGAAAGTGTGTATCTGAATGTTAGCATACATTTCCTACCATCATTATGACAGTGAATCTCTTTTGCAAACATACAATCCATACTGTATTCCAGAGCTACAACACAGCCTCAGCTACATAATGAAAGCAAAAATAACAACTGCAACACAAGCCTGTAAAATGACCATCATCAGTGTTTGTTGTGGACAAATTCGCCTGCTCCTGGTATTTTATTGTCTATTTATATTGGTCCTCTTCAAACAGAGAAACACCCATAAAACTCAGTGTTTTCTCAGCCTGGGCACTTTCATTACATGGTAATGTTTTCACTTCAGGGACAGCACATTTCTGTGTCACTGCATAATAAATGCACTTTGAATTCAGGTACACTTATGTGAAAGTTAGTAGGGATCTACAGGTTATGTATTATCGCTGTGTTTTACACAGTTAAAAGTATCCTGTTGCTATGCAAGACAGAGGCTCACTATTTCCATGGTAACATGCAGGCGGAATTAGTGAGCTACATTAAAGCTGCTGCAGCTTCATAGGCAGGCCCGTTCAGTCAATGTCATACAGTAATGAGAACAACAATATAGCTCATCAGATCTATTAATCAGTTCTTCATAATAACCATATTTTCACTTAAAAAAAAAAAGATAATATTACTATTGTTGCCTGTGTTTACTGTTAAAAGACTGACGGTTCCAGTAATGAGCCAAAAGGTGGAACATAAATTGTGAATAATTCCATTTCACCAGATATTTGTACATCCATCAGTATTAATATGGCTTAGTTTGAATTTAATACTTATTCAAATTACAATGTTTATGCATTAGGAGGAAACACTACGAAAATTCAACAAAGGTTCCATTAGCTGGGTCTCCTTGGGTACCCAGCAAGCACATGACCCTTATACCCCACATCTCCCTTCACTTTTAAAACCAAAACCACTAGGACAAATTTTTTAATTATATACACATTTCCAAGTCTCAATCACTCCTCTGGAATCTGTCCAGGTATCCGGACACTATGGTCCAGAGTGTTCCTTGGACTGGAGTTCACACAGCTAGACCTAGTGGTCTCAGCCCTGCTGCTGGTCCTCTGAAGGAACTGTAGAAAGTTCTCCTGGATTGATCCTTCGTGGCTTGGTGCTCCAAGTTCCACAGGTCTGCTGGTAGTGCAGCATTTCCTTAGCTTTACGAGCTCCTCTCGAATCTGTCTGTTGAGTATGCCATAGAAAAATGGGTTCATTGCAAATGAAGAATATGCTAGCCAGTTAACAACCTCTTCAATGTCTCCTGGACTCTGGAGTGGAGCAGTGATGGACATGTGAAGGTGAAAGCTGAAATATGGGAGCCAGCACAATAGGAACTGCCCTACAATGACGACCAGTGTGATGGCAGCTTTCCCACCACCAAACATCCTCTCTGGGGTTAGTCTCTGAGGCAGACTGCGTGTGGTGGTGATGATAGTGGTCTGGCTGTTAATGGAGTCTGAGCGACACTTAGCAGAACTAGTTGGCCAGGTGGACACGGGTGCCTGTTGGAGAGCAGCTGATCGTGCCACCTTGTAAACGTTACAGTACACAGCAAAAATAACAACTGCAGGAAACATAAAGCACACCATGCTAAAGAGAATAGCAAATACTTTCCTGAGACGACTGTGACTCCAATGCAGAGAACAATGACCAGCTGCAATGGAGCTTTGGTTCCCATACGCTGGCCAACCAAGTAAGGAAACAAGTGCTAAAAGGATGGATTTCACCCAAATGAATATCATGACTCCAAGAGCCAGGTGTATGGTCATTTTTACCTCATAGCGCATGGGATGAACAATGTAGTAGTAGCGTTCCACACTAATGATGGTAACAGTAAGAATAGAGGCACAGACCAGAAATGCATTCAGAAAAATGTAGACCTGACACTCTAGTACTGTAAAAGTCACAGTACTGAAGAATGGAGAACTTGATACTATTCCAAGAGGCATTAGCAATATGGCACAAAGCAAATCCACTGCACAAAGATGGCATACAAATGCATATTTCTTTGTATGTGGGGCTCGGGCAATGGCCAAAATAACTCCTGCATTTCCTAGCAGAGCTGCAATGTTAAGGGTCACCATGCAGAATAACCCCACTAGGTGTTTAATCTGGGATTCAGAGTGGATGACCTCTTCCAAGCTTGGTGGAGTAGGTTTGGTGGGTCTCCACTGGCTGGATGTTTCATTTGAAGTTGAATGGTTGATCAGGATAAGTGGCAGAAGTCCTGACCCAGCTTTCTCCATAACTCACAGTCTGTAGGCCACATCAAGGTGCACCATCACCAAATAGTTTTATGAATCCAACTCTAAGACACATTCTAAACAGAAAAGAGAAGTATGGTAGAGTGAACAGTTGAACGTCATGCTATAGCAGTTTTACAATGTTTAATGCAGTACTAATAATTAGTATTAACTATAATTACTAATAATTATTAATCTATATGACAGGTATATCATAACACACAATGCAGTAAGACCTAAACATACACACACAAAACCAAAAGATTAAGAACTTTTATCCTACTTAGAGTCTTGTCAAAATCTTAACTCATAATCAACACAGGCACAAATTATCAACATGCCATTTACTACAAACTGCTCACAAACATATAAAATAAATCCACCTTCCCTGTCTTTAGTTGTCTATTTAGCTGAATATAGATTATATGTAGAAAGGCCAATCGGTGTCACTGCAAATCTTTTACAAGGTAATGAATACTAGATGTTATTTTCTCTCTGTTGTTTTTTTTCTAGGCAATGTAATGAACAAGTTAATTTACATAAAAACGATATTTAAAAAGTCATCAGAGAGCTCATGCTTAGAATTTGGGAACTGTTAAAAAGTACATGCCTAATGTGTGATCTTTAAACACAGACAAGGGTAGAGTGTACCTACAAGAGCAAATGTGGACTTACTCTACCCAGACAGTATAGCGCAATCCTCTTTTTACCGGAGGTGGTTGGTATCACAGCAGCAGGCAAGACAAGTCAACATCATCCACAAGCTATGCTGGTCACAGTTTCTCACCTCTTTGAGCCACAACGTGCTAAGATTCAGCTTCTGCCATAAGGAAAGAAACCTTGTCATTACATCCTCCTTGTGAGATTTGAATCAGGAGAACTCCAGTCCAGGTGAGAAGGAAAAGTGACACCTATTCTCTCTAGCACCAATTGTTCGCATTAGTGGTTGCACCACTTAGGTTGGTTTCCTATTTGGATGCTGTCTCTCTCTCTCTGTCTCTCTCTCTCTTCCTCTCTCTCTCTATCTCTCTCTCTCAAGCTGTGTAAAGCTGTGACTGTCACACATTGTATTCCCTGTTTTTTCAGCCTCCCCCTTTGAAACAGACACATGCTGCTCTGTCCCATTGGGTGCCAGTGCTCCCCTGGGTCCTAATGCATGCCATTTCACAGAAAACAGTCTCTTAACAAAGATGCCTTCATGTGAATCAGTTAAACTCAGTATAAATGCAATGTTTAATATTGATGATATATTATTGAGAGCAATGCCTAAATCTGTATTGGTGTACAGTAATGTATGTGGTAAGTTTTGCCTATAGAATTTGTTTGGTAATTGGACTATTCATAGTATGCTGAAAGTTAACATTACTGTCCTTAGAGATTTCAGAAATGCAGCGGCATCTGATTCACTTGTCACACAATCTTGACTTGTCTGCACAACACACGATGCCATGCCACACAAACAGTGAGTCGGGAGTAGCCCAAAATATATTTAACTGTATATGCAGTATCTCACAAAAGTGAGTATACCCCTCCACATTTATTTATTACATCTTTTCAAGGTACAACAAGATATGACACTTTGATACAATGTAGTCAGTCTACAGCTTGTATGACAATGTGAATATGTTGTGCTCTCAAAATAAATCACAGGTTTCCACTGTAATCCTCTTCCACTCCTCCATGATGACATCAAAAAGCTGATGGATGATTTGCTTTAGTATGTCACAGCACATGCTGGTATTCATGGTTCCCTCAAAGAACTGTAGCCAACACCTGGATATGACGCTGAGCAATGAGTGCTTCCTTGGTCGACCATGCTTTGGCCACTGCACTGCAGCTCACTTTTAGGCTGTTGGTAATCTTCTTATAGCCTAGGCCATCTTTATGTAGAGCAACAATTCTTTTTTTCAGATGCTCAGAGAGTTCTTTACCATGAGGTGCCATGTTGAACTTGAAGTGACCAGTATGAGAGTGTGTAAGAGCGATAACACCAAATTTAACACACCTGCTCCCCATTCACACTTTAGACCTTGTAACACTATCGAGTCACATGGAAAGGGAAAATGGCTAATTTGCCAGCAGTTTAGACATTAATGGCTTTGTGTGTCGAGTTATTTTGTGGATACAGTAAATGTATGTGGTTATAAAAACTGAAGACTAACTACTTTTATTTTTACATTGAATCAAAGTATCATGTCTTCAGTGTTGTCCCATGAAAAGATATAAAAAATAGTAACAAAATGTGAGGGGTGTACTCACTTTTGTGAGATACTCTTAGTACATAGCTTCTGCCGTGCTTGTTCCCTGTGCCAAGTGTGTGATGTTTAGCAACTCTTCTTCCATCAAAAGTGTAATTTTATTGTAAAAGGTTGGATTATTGCAACACTTTCCTTGCTGGATGCTCTAGTACATCTCTAAATAAACTTCAACTAGTGCAGAATGCTGCAGCTCAAGTGCTAACTAGAACTGGAAAATTAACATATCAGTCATGTTCTGGCATCTCTACACTGGGGACCAGTTCAGGTTCGCACTGAATATGAAATACTTCTTGTAACATATAAAGCTCTACACGGCTTAACCTCACATTATCTGAGTGAACTCTTAGAGTCTTACAATCCGACAAGGTGCAGGACTTCTTTCAGTTCCTAAAATTAAAAAAGTCACAGCAGAGGGAATAGCTTTCTTATATTTACTTAATTGTACTATTACTACAACTTATTTAATTTTAATTAACATCTAGGCCACCCAAGGAGGATGGATCCCTTTTTGACTCCCAAGGTTTCTTCCTGCTATGTTCAGTGAGTTTTTCCTTTCCACTGTCACTCTATGATTTGACTTTTAAGATAATATAATATTATAAAGCTACTTTGCGACAATGCACCATTGTAAAAAGCGCTATATATATATATATATATATGAATTTGACTTTAACTTTGCCATGGCCTCCTACCTATGGAATAAATTTCCCACTTCAGTTTGATATTCAGCCACTCTCCACATTTTGAAGTCTAGGCTAAATACATTCTTATTTACAAAGGCAATTTTGTTTAGATTTAGACTGGGATGCATGCCTCAGGTTATTGGGTCCAGAGTCTGGAGTCATGCCTACCTGAAATGTCATGCCCTGACCATTGGCCGGGACAGTCTGGTGAGCGGTCTGTGTGGGGCAGACTTCAGCCGTCCTGATCTTGATTTGTCCATACTTGCCTTAGACTTGGTGCAGAACTGGGTGTTCACAGTCAGAGAGATTTGAAGGAGGTGGGCTGCTGATGTCTCACATGACCCCTCTTGGCTGTTACCGTCTGTTTCTCCTCTTTCTAGCTATGCTGCAATAGTTAATGTTGCCAGCTTTTTATGCTGCACATGACATTAGTGATTGTTACTAGACTCTGTGCTCTTAATCAATAGGTAATTACTTTTTTCCTCATCTCTCTGAGCTGATGTTCCAGTACCAGTCCATATACTTAGATATTCCTCCACTTCAGCATCGCTCTACTGGTTTTCATCAACAGAAACTAGTCCCACCATGCCCGAGTCACACTAGAGGGCAGTAACACTCTCTCCATTCTTCAGTCAGGGGACAATGTGCCTCCAAGGGCTTTCCACTGTTAATGGAGTGAGTAAAAGTATCGTAAAGTGACTCTTGTGTATCAGTGGAAATATCTGCCGATATGCTTTTTTTTTTTTTTTACATTATTTAATTATCTGTTATTATTTACTATTAATACAAACTTATTAAAATACAAACTTAATAAAAATCCAAGGAGGATTGGCCCCTTTTTAAATCTTGGTCCTCTAAAGGTTTCTTCCTTACAACATTTAGAGATTTTCCTTTTCACTGTTTCCCTATGCTTGCTCAATTTTGGATTGGCCTTTTAAGATAATATAATGTAGTACAGTTGATTTTATGATAATGCTCCATTATTATTTAAAAAAAAAAAAAAAAAAAAAAAAAATAGTTATATAAATAAATCTGACTTGACTTTTCACTTAGGGGTGCACTTTTGTTGCCAGCAGTTTAGACATTAATGGCTGCGTGTTGAGTTATTATACTGTTATGCAAGTTGTAGACTGACAACTTTACATTGTATCAAAGTGTCATATCTTCAGTGATGTCAAATGAAAAGAAAATAGTTACAAAAATGGGAGAGGTGTACTCGCCTTTTGTGAGATACTGTGTATGTAACTGCATTGCAAATACTATAGTTAATTATGAAAATCTAATTTAATAGCTCTGACAATTGATCATGAAATACTTAGTAGCAAAGAAATTCCACAAATTGACTTGTTGCAATAGTGAAATCCTATTACCACATTAAAAAAAGTACGAGCCAGTCTTTCACAAATATTTGTTGTTCCTGATTTTATACACAGAAGTTCTTTCAAAGGGGTCCACCCTAAATAAATAGGATTTGATTTAAGATCAAATCTATGATCAAGTGTATGACTACACCAGGCTTGTGATTAAAAGTGACAGACAAAAATGACTGCACGTTTTCCCAATGACTTGCTCGTGTACTTTGCATGCTAAACAAACGATGTCAGGGTTTGATTTCACAGGTCAGGTGTGTAATAAATGTTTTAGAGAGTGGCACCTACTGGGCAGTGTTTACCAATGAATCCACAAGTCTTTAACTCGTTAGCAGCAATTTATTTTTCAGTTCCCACAGATATAACTTCTTTGATAGCATGATTAAGAGCTAGACATTCCTTCAGAAATAGAAATAAATTAAACAAACTTTTGTGAATGCAATAACCTCCACACAACATGTTGCCTTCAACACATAAAGGGTAAATATGTTTGAAATTGGGTACATTTGTTAACTGTGAGAAACAGAGATGTATAACAATAAAGTACATAACAATCAAACAAATTATATAAAAACTCCCAACATGTCCATTATTTCACTCATCATTTGACACAATGAAATTACTGAAAAAGTACAGGAAAGCCCAAAAATAATTCCCCATTCTACCTTTAAGGTACTCTTCATTATGTAAGTGCACTGTTTAATCAAGACCATCTATATTTACACTTTGGTAAACTTTGAAAAGTCTTTCTTAACTTTAAACATTTCTTTATTTTTTGTATCATATATTCAATGTCTTAGCAGACTTATTGTAGCAGAAGTTAGAAGCGGAGCTCCAGCAGGTAGCGGATGCAGCACTGACTCTCATTGTAAATGAGATACTCACTGTTGGAGAAGTGGCTGTTCCTATATTGTGGCTGTTCTATGGCTTTTCCCTGAGGCACGATCACGGTCTTCCCATTCAGCTGAATGGAAGTGTCTTTTGAGGGATCTGACAAATGACAATAACTCAACAGGTAAAGCCAGTTTTGTGCAGTGTTCTCTTTGCATAATGAACATAGTTTAGTGGAACATTTATGTGTTTGAATTGTTTATCAAGTGGTTAAATCACCACCAGTCCCCATATCATCAGTATATTGTTATAAGGAACATGTGGATGGAAGGAACACTAACCTGGTTCTTGTGATCCACGTGCTACCACACTGTCATAGCCATTAGGAGCCTTTGTTAATGAACAGTCATCTTTAGTGAGAGTGTATTCCTTTCCCAGAGCAACTTCATTCAAAAACATGATCCCAATGTTTCTGGATGTACGAACTTGGAGGGAAAGAAAAGAATACGGCTTAGAGACATTTAAATGCCACCATGCTTATCAAAGCAGCAAGCCTAAACATTATGTAATGAAGAAGAATGTTTAGAAATAATCTGTACTTGTCCTCTTCCATCTCCATTTGGTTTTAACATATGATCCTCACCGTAACCAGCAGATTTCACATTTTCAGAGGCAAAGTAGATCCCCTTGCCGACCCGACCACCAGAGTGGGGCATGATGCGTAGTCCACTCTTCAAAATGGCAGCCACCACTGCCACATTAGTACCATGCCAAAGCAGTTTTCGGTTCTCCAATGCATCGTTCTCACTGAAGCGCTGTGCCTACACAGGCAAACATGCAGTTCCAATACAGCATATATATCATTGATATGAGTAAAATCTTATGTTCTAATCAAGAGTCTGCTTAAATGTCAGGACAAAACAAAAACAGTTTATTCCAATAAAACATCACGCCAACCCCTTAATTAGGTACACCTTGCTAGTACCACGTCCATGATATCAGAACTGCCTTAATTCTTCATATCATGGATTCAACAAGTTGCTTGAAATATTTCTTAGAGATTTTAGTACATATTGATATGATCTTTAGGCTATGGTGTTTAAATGATGTTCTAATTGGGATTAAGGGATTACGTGTACCATATCCTCGACACACCACTACCACCAGCGTGAGCCTTTGATTCAAGTAGGATTTATTCATGCTTTCATGTTCAAGACTCATCAGTCGGGCAACACTTCTTCTATTGTGCAATTTTGGTGAGCTGTAGTCTCAGTTGGAACTCTGTGTGGTTTTCTGCGGCTTTAGACCATCTGCTTCAAAGTTTGACATGTTGTGCATTCAGAGATGCTCTTCTGCATATCTCGAATGTAATGAGTAGTTATTTGAGTTGCTATCCCCTTTCCATCAGCTCAAACCAGTCTGGCAGTCCTGACATTAGCAAGGTATTTTTTCCCAGAGAACTGTCTCTCACTGGATATTTTCCGTTTTTCTGACCTTTTTCAGAACCCTAGATGTTGCTGTGCATGCAGATTAGCAGTTCCTGAAATACTCAGACCAGGCCATCTAGCATCAACAACGATGCCATGTTTAAACTTGCTTGGTTTTTGGCTAATTAGATATGCGCATTACCAAGCAGTTGAAAAGGTGTACATTTCTATGTAAGATAGCCTCAAACAATATCTTACCTCATGTGTTCTGTCCACTTCCCATACATCAATTATAGTCAGGTTATGACCTGTGGCTTTCAAGTACTTCTCAATAATCTTAAAATGACAAAAAACAGCACATTGATGAAGCAGCATGTGATCAGTTTTCAAAATTTCAAAAACCTAATTCCAATACTGTACATTGGGTTAACAACTAGAGTTATCAGAATTTCTATTGACATAAGCATCCTGGTCAAATAATTATTGCTGTAAGGTTTAACCATTTTCAGTTGTAACTAGTGTGAATAAACCAATTAAAATCAATTATTAGTATTAATTATTAAAGGGGCTAATCTGAATGAACATGTTCTTCACATGCTGTTTGGGGTCATGTGGTAAAATGGGGTTACAAAAACCACTGAATGTGTCCCAATCTGTTTGTCAGGCTCACATTCTCTTTTCTATCAATCATGAACCAGATACTGGGGTACATAAACATGCAGAAACAAATCATATCTATGTCAACATTTGCCTAAGACTGTAGTATTTGTGGTATTATATGAGTCTTACCTTGAAATCATTGGATTTCTTATCCATTAAAGTGAGATTGCATTTGAGAGACTGGTAGTCCTGATCTATTGGATGAGGCACAGTTTCTACCATCTCCTCCTTAGCCTTTTCTGACTCAGCTTTAAGGGTCTGGGCTATTTCTATATCTGCTAATACCTAGAAGTGGTGACAACAGGGAATTTGTTATTTGAAATCCAGCAATAACAATATGGATCTATTCCATACCAGGCTATTAAATGACAGTTGCAATCAATAATGATGTTGTTAAATGTATACAGATGACTCCTCTTACTAGCAGCATCTCCTTCTTGCTCTGTAGGATGGCATCATCCTTAATGACGGGTGGTCTGTTGCGGCCAAAGTTATGTGGAATAATGGTGTAAAATTTAGAAGTGAGCTCTGCTAACTCAGTTCCATTACTTTTCTTCTTAATTGCCTCTTCGATCTTTTCTAATGCCTCAAAGCCTTTGGCAATCTGCTGCTTACTCAGCTTCCCCAGTGGCATCTTCTTAATGTCTGTTCAAGGTTACAGAATTAAATCTTACAATTAGGTTCAGAACATCAGAAAAAAGCTGATTAATTGTTGGCTGACTTGCCTCATTAGAAACAAGCAAGAACTGCTGAAATACTACTAGGATTCAGTGTACATCCAGACGTAAGCACACAATGAATGAAGTTTTGAATTTAATCTGCAAACAAATTAGTCCATGCCTCATTGGTCCTAATCTTGTCAACATTTTCTTGAGTTTACAGAGGGTACAGGTACCAGAGATGTGTTGCTATGTACAGTATTTTGTATGTGCCACCTTGTGGTATTTTGTAAAAGCCACCTTGGTAAAATGTTACATTTCACACTTGGTGCATGTTTGCTTAAATACAAATTAATGTAAAGCAACCCCTTAATGGAAGAAACAAAGTGTAACTGTAAAGAAATCATGCATATATGGTGGGTCACATATATTACCCAACAGTAGAGTGGCCTATGAAGACTACATCTATAGTAATGTCTGGTCAACAGATGAATATAATGATCAGCATTTTATATGGTTCTGCTGGTCACAGTAGTTTGATTTTTCCTTTTGCTAATTTATTAATTTGTTGATTATATGTCATTTCAATAGAAGTGTGTGGCTAAAAGTTTGGAAAGATATGCAGTCCATTTACATTAATTACTATATGCACTGCATCTAAACTAAAATGTTTTTTAATGCCTACTTTTTGGCTGCTCTGTGTAAAATTGACTGAGAGACGACAAACTATGAACAAACTCATAACGGAACAAACCCAACAAATAGGTTGAGCGAAAGTCATACCTAGGTTCATGTCCTCCATAGCCTCCTTAAACATGTCATTGTTGAAGATAAATTTAATAAGCCTTTGAGTGGACTCATCCAGTTTGCAAGGAAGGACGTTACATTTCTTTAGTGCAGATACACTATTTCCGGAATCAACCTGAAACATTCACACGAAGACCAACAGCTCATATGGTGCATGCATATTAGAAGTTCTCCTCCCTTTAGTACATGATCTGTCACAAATATTGAATTTACAATACATGAATATATTACACTGTATAATAAGAGACTGGAAACGGCATCGTAAGACAGTGAAACATGCTATCCTACTAAATTTTGGTATTGTTGAAACATAATCTCTGTAACTGGATGAATTCTTTAACTTGCCTGTACTTCAGCATCCTGTTCTCCATCCACCTCAATAAGGGTATACTTGCCCGAATGAGACACAAAGTTATCACGATCACCCCAGTTGTTCTTTGTCTTGTCTTTGAATTTTTTTTCAAAGTTCTTAATTGCATTGTCAACAGTACATGGTCCATCCAACTTGTTCTGACCTGATTCTCCCTGACATGAAAAATGGAAAAAAAAAGAGAAAAACAATAAATCAACAATAGTGACCTGGTGGATTTGGTGCATGTCCCCAAAGAGCGCAGGTGCAGGCGTGCCCTAGACAAGATACCTGTCTATTGCAGGACCACATGCTGGAATGTGAAGCCTAACCTTGACGGAAGGATCTGCCAAGAATGTAATCCAGGCCACCACTGTGGTGGGCTAACATGTTAAGCCGCTTTACCACCTGAGAACCACTCTACTCAATTTAGTACTAAAATACAATAGTACATACCACTCGGCCCCATCTTGTCCAGCAATAGTGCTTTCCTCCTGACAGTAACACCTGGATTACATAAAATTTGTTGTTGTTATTTCCAATATTGGTCTGGTTCAGCATGCAATCATAATCTTCATGAACCTGTAAAATTAAGAGAAATAATAAGTATTATAATATTATTAGACTTCTAACCCCATTTAAATGTTCTACATAGTACATTATTAGAATTGTTTCTGTATTTCGTTTTCTCAATGTTTATGCATCACATATACTGAAAAAAAAGTATAGGTGTTGATAAAATACATGATCAATCCTAACCTCAGAATTTGATAGATTGCAGAGGCTGTCTGGTTTCCTCTTGGCCTTAACCTCTGGTCCAGTATCCTTCAGAGCCTCTTTAGCAGATGTGAACTTGTCTTTAATTGGGGTTTGAGGCTCTTCCTTTATCTTTTTCCCACCGGCTTTCTTTGCAGCTGCTGCCTTTCTCTTTGGAGCCATCCTTTCTTAACTTTATTTAACATAATAGTCATAAATGCATTACATTTGAATAGTTTACTCAAATTAGTTATGATTTGACTAATAAGAAAAATTACTAGAGTACAAAACATGGTATCTTCACCTTTACGGTAAAGTACACTCACAAAAAATAAAGCACATACATAGAAATGTCAGATTGCTGCAAAACTCATCATGCCATTATTTCACAGGTAGATACGTAAATGATTACAGGTGAGGTCTGATTAGACTCTAGGTCTTAACACGAGAGGTGCTTTCCTCCACTGTCTATAAAAATACTCTCAGGGGCTACTTTTGGTTAGCTTACAGCTAGACATGCCTCTATGACACACTCGAAGACATTTTGCCCAGTTGACACTCTCATTGGGCTGAGAGAAGCAGGACGATCATTTTGACATCCCCTTGCTCGTTTTGACCTTGCTGTTAGATGGTGTTGGGAGCATTTGATCCACCAACATGCACAAGCAGCTCCCAAAGTTGCTTAATTTAACGGATGAAAATACAGAAAGAAGTGTTAACAATGTGTGATCATTGGAAAACATGCTCGCTAGCAGAATTAGTTCTAGTTGTGCACTACTACAACCCCTGGTCTGTCGAGTTACGCGACCAATCAAGATGAGCTACTTTGCAGCTCTGCGCACGCACAGACCAACAGTTTGGTGCTCTGTTCCATGCCCGCGCATTATATGCTCATTAGTTCAGACAAAACAGTCATTTACTACGTTGCCTTTTTATTTATTTTTAATTGCAGTCATATACAACAGTCCCTAGTGATATAGATAATTAAAATAATGATTAATTATATGAAGAAGAACAATAAGAATAATTTTTATTCTAAAGAATAATTTTTAATCACTTTTATCGTTAAGTCATTTTAACAGGTACAGACTTTTTTTTATCAAAATGTGTTCAGGCTTGCCCATTAAAAACAAAAACAGCAGCTGAAGTGGGACGACATACTTGCTTGATTATTTGTAGGGTGGTTGTCCCAAAATAATAATTTTCATAATAATAATTATATTAGAGATTATTTGTAAACGAAGTACGTGATTTTGTCAAATTGTAGAAAATGTTATTTTGTTCTGATTATGTTTTTAACTGTTTTTTTTTCCAGTTTAACAGTAACCTCTGTAATGTCTTGAGAATAGAAAGAAGTGTCACAGCTGTCTATCATCCCCAAACCCTATCAACCAAAGGCCTGGGTGAGAAAACAAATGACAATATAAAGCGGCAATTTTTTTTTAAAAACCTTTGGAAGAGTTTTCTGAACCATAGTTAAATACATTTAACATTCCATTTTGATTACAGGGAATTAAATTGATGTTTTTAATCATGATGTTTATTATTATACAGTAGATTGATGTTAAATGTATGCACTATCGATATTAATGTAATGTGTTATAGTCTGTGATGAAGCAAATGTAAGGCATAAAGGCTTAAGTTGATTTATTTATCTTGTGTTTTGTGTTTTATATTTTAGTGCTCTCACAAAATTGTCAATGAAAAGCAAAAAAAAACTGGGATGTCTTCTTGGATGTTACATTGTTTTTACTGAGGTCCAAGATCCACACAACTACAACACATTCTCCCTTTTTTAATGTATGGGAGGGAAGTAGTTTTCCCCTCTGAGGTTCCTGTTGACATGAAGGTCAATAAATAATGCCTTGTAGCAAAAGGAGATTTTGTTTGTTTAATCTTCGTTTCTATCTAACTGGCCATTAGAATTAAACACTTTGATTTTGTTAATTTCGTTGTACCTAAACATATTTCCTAATTTTACTTTTAATCAATTTACTATTTTATTGTTGTTTTTATATTTCAGCTTTAATATATATTATATATATATTCCATTGGTTAAGGGAGTCTGATTAATTGGTTTGTAAATTTGTGTGGCAAACCCCATAAGAAAGTTCTGAATTATAAAAGTATGATACTATCACTCATTTCTAACACTTTACTGCATTAAAAAAGTAAGAATCTTATAAAACATGATCAGCCCTGCAGTGACGGTTTTTCACACCATTAATTATTAGCTAGTTAAATATTCATATGTATTTGTTTGTGAACATTTAGTGACATAAATATGTAACAGTATTTTTTATATTTATACAGAAAGTGTTAAGTACAGTTTAAAACTATTAAAATTATTATTTGTGGGAAACGAGGGTGATTATTACTGTGTCATGTGCTGCTTGTTCCAAAATAATAATAGAGATAAAAACATGAAATTAGTATTTATCAGTATAACATAAAACATGGTTATTATTATTATTATTATTATTATTATTATTATTTATGATAGTTATATATATATGTAACGTCTTGTTGTTGTTTTTGGTAAAGTAAAGTGTGATTCTTTAACAGATGGACACATTTTGAATGTGTATAATATGACAAAAAATCTTGTCCTTCATCTATTTTTGCAAATAAATGTCACAATAAATAAAATTAATGTTTTGTCAAATTTATGAGATTTTTCTTATTGTTCATAATATTTTTTTTCAAAGCAGGTCTGTTATAAAGGGCTATTAATTAAGATAATCCTTTCTTAGTCCCTGCAGTAACGTTCCTTAACGTTCCTTAAATTGCTGCCCAGTGATACCTGAGCGCTAGGTGATGCTAAGCTATGATCCTTTTAGACATGATGCCTATGATGGGATTCGTTCTTAATAAGAGATGCTAACTTATTTAGCGTCCTCTTATCTCCTAACACTGGTATAAGGGACACCCCAGGACAGAACGGTCCTCTTGTTTTGTTTTGACCAGTCTGAATGAGTGATGCTGCACCAGCAGACCACTCTGTAGAACGGGACTGATGGCACCACTGTGTTGTAAAAGGTCATTAGGAATGGACCCAGTGATCCAAAAGACCTCAGTCTCCTGAGCAGGTCCAGTTTGTTTTGTGTTTCTTCTACAGTTGTGTTGTTTATCCAGTCCAGTTTATTGTTGTGATTTACAGCCGGGTATTTTAGGAGAACTCGCTGTTAAAGAGTTTTCCCTCGATGTTCAGAGGAGGTAAAAAAGTCTATCGAGATAAAACTATCCCTGTATTTATTAATAAATATGATTTTATTACAGTATAAAATCATTCTCCATTTATTCTTACAGTGAATCTGGAGTGGTGAAGTAAAATAACATGATTTTTTACTAAAATCTTAATTCGATAGGTGAAATAGTCGAGATAAGCTACCCCTGTATTTATTAATATATTATTTTTTAATAGATGATGTTACGTTATAAAATCATCTTCCTTTACTTGTACAGTAAACTTATTTATTTAGTATTTTTAAAAACAGGTTATAATACTGTGAGATTTGGGCGATATTTTTTTGGGATATAAAACTGAGAAGCCAGAAGCAGAGCCTCTATTTTGGGTTTGGAATCACGTAGATATAACAGGGATCATCCCTCAGCACTGCAACAGCGCCCCCTGTCCTTTATTATAATATACACCTGAACCCCCTCTGTCCTCCAGGAATAAAGTTATAGAATCATTACTTACATAAGATTTTAATCACCTGTAGACATGTTTATACTGAGAGAAGATCATGTGACTCAGAGATACGAGCCAGCTGCTGCTAACAACACTTTCTGAGATCCTGGGATCAAACCCCAGTCAGGGTCTGGAACTTATGGAAATCTCAAAGTACATTCAGTTTGGGCTTTTGTTATCTCAAACCTGAGCTTTACTGAGACTCCACTTACTTCCTCTTACACCCAGGATCAAATTTTATCTTTAACTTCCATCCTGGATTTTCAGGCCTCAAAACGTTCTGATCTTCATGATCTGACGTTCTTCGGTTCAGATCTACACACCTGAACACCAACTCAGATCTTCAGTTTCAGGATGTCTGGTGTTTCTGCTGTTTCCTTCTCTGAGATCGAACCATGTCTGTAAGATCAGATCTGGATGTTTTAGTATCCTGGCTCCTCATTGGTGGAATGAACTTCTACCATTGGTCAGAACGACCTGGTGTTTCTCTTCCTTACACTAAAGTGTGACGACTCACCTGTTCAAACAATAACTAGGATCATTTCTATTTAAGCACCTGCACGTTTGTTGTAACTCATTTATATTTTGTTAGCTTTATCATTAAGCTCTTAATGTTTATTGTTATTAAACTGAGGATCTGCTTGTTAGCTTAGCTTGTTATAGGAGCATCTGATAAAATTACTAAATGTAAACGTAAAATAATTTATGTCTCATTTTTACTCTTGTTTATTTATTTTAAAGAATTTTAGGAGAAACAAATCTGACAAAGTTGATATGTGAATAAATAAAAAAAAAAAGAATATCAGAATTAAATCTCCTGAGCTGTGAAAGTCACTAAAGGAAAACACACACACACACACACACACACCTCCTGTTTCTCCTGTTAAAACACTGAGAGGAGAACATGCCAATTTTACAGGATCGATTAATACATCATACACCAAATAAAAAGGTTATGAGAACACAGAGGGACATGGAAAGAAAATTCTGTGTTTGATATGAAAATATTTTAAACCTGCATGTGGAACAAAATGTTCTATAAACACTACTAAAGTCACACAGAGAATAAAATAAAGAGTTTATTATTTATTCAGATTTACACTGATAGAACAGAAAAACAGTTACAGAGAAATTAAAGTTGTACAAAATGTGAAAACTTGTTTAATTTCATTTTAATTCCTCTGTTTAATTGCAGATAAATATTAATAATAATAATAATAATAATAATAATAATAATAATAATATAATCAGTGCAGGTTATTGATTTATTTCTGATCAATTCTTTAAGTGATGATGATCCAG